>JAFHBW010000189.1:0-49129 GCA_019022765.1 Westerdykella sp. P71 | reverse complement strand
CATAGAGATTTGGGCGCGTGGCGCGACGCGCGACCATTTGCCAAGGAATTCACGGATTAACGCACACAATAGATCTTCTAAGGGACGAGACGTAAGCCCGAGATCCAGGGGAAGCTTCGTGGAAGTCTTGAGCGTCCGGACAGCATGTGGAAGTTGTCTCATGTGTAGAACGAGCAGTGGATGAGTTCACAACTTGGCGGTGTGAAGAGTACCAGAGCTCAAAAGGTCGTCCACGTGTTACTCCCACGTCAATGAGAAGGGATCAAGGCAGCCACATGATTAGAAGGGTTGGGTATTTGGGCTTGAAGTAGAAGAAAAAGCGGGATCGCAATTCAGAAAATAGATATCTGATGCTCTATCAACTCTCGGCCTCTGGAACCTTGAGGTTGGGTTACACTAGCGGGGTGCTCCGTATTCTGGAGCTGCATTCTCTACGGAGCAGTCGACCTCGGTATCCATCAATACGTTGCAGTCAACCGCCTCACCAAATATTCACCACTCTTGATTCCCTCATAGATCCTTCCCTTCTGCTCGTAAGTCCCAGGTATAGCCTCAATCATGCGGTCAAAATTGGGGTTACAAAAGTACGCGATAGAGTACCGCGGTGGATAGGAATCAGCGGCTTCGTCCTCCGGTCTCGAGGGCGGCTCTACGACGCGATGCTTCGTACTCTTGATTGTATCATTGCTCCATCTTGCTAACAAGTCGCCTGCATTGACGACGATGGTACCTGGAATGGGTGTTGCGTCGACAAACGTTCCTTTGGGTGAGCGTACTTGCAAGCCACCTCGAGAGTCCTGGAAGAGGAGCGTTATTGAACCTGGACTTATCAGCTCCCTGGTTCCGGATATTGTTCCTTTGACGTTTAGACTCACCGTAATCACTATGCTCTCCAGCTCTAACCTGTAGCTGGCCATCTTCCCTCCTAAAGACCGACTTCGACACCCCGGGATAATGTAGCAGCCTCAACGTATTGTCGCCTATGTCCGTAAACCCGTCGAACCAATTCTCGTCAATGCCCATTCCCAATGCAATTGCTCGCATGACCTGCATATGCAGCTGCTTGCATGTATCGTGGAATTGCATCATCACATCCTTGAACGCCTTCGCTTCTTCATCGTCCTTAGTCGAGGGCCACATATTAGGCATACCGGGTTCCCCTTCTCTACCAATTTCGAAAGACTCTTTCAGGTCCGGCACAGTCTTCCGCAACTCTTCAACATCACCTTGTTCCTCAAGGTCCGTTACCTTCTCTCGTCCTTGAGCGGTATAGCCGCGATTCGCTTCTGGAGAGTACCATGCCAATGCATCTTTCTGTTCTTTGGAGCGAGCAAAGAACTTGGCCGAGTGGGCGAAGACGTTTGAGACGGTGTCTGAAGATATCCCATGGTTCTTGAGGTAAATGAAGCCGGCATTCTGGAAGCCGTTTAGGACGGCTTGAGCGGTTGACTTCTTTGCTGCAGGCTCCCCGGAAAGATATTGAGAGAAGTCAATGAGCTGTTTATTTAGCACATACAATTCCACCAAACTTTGGATGCTGTGAAACATACAGGAATTACCAGATCATCCTTTGCAACGGCCGAATCTACCTTGATATCCGCCATCTTGCCCCTGGACCGTGTGGTGTGCTTATAGGGTATGCTGAATGAGGCTGATTTCCGGCGCAGGTCAAGTACAAAAGGGAGAAAAGCAGAACACGAGACGATCACCCTATGGAAGTTTCAAGCGTTCGTGTGCTCTCAGCGCTAACTGCGTTTGCGGAGCTGTAGAGATTCACGGGAGGGGTCAAACCGGATAAGGAAGGTTGAGGCCGTCGCGTTGATAAGGTGGTGGCGGGGTAGACGAGTGTGCAACACCACCACCACCTTTTGTCACACATTCCTACGATAGCATTATTGATAATTCCTTGTCTTTACGAAGCACTCATGCAGTGTTTTTCTTTAAACCTTTGGCAGTATATTATAGCTCCAGTTCTAACAGAGCCCCATAAGACCTTCCATACGTCCTGGTCCCTATTTGCAATGGCTATTCAGTACTTCGAATGATCAACCAATAGCTTTAATATTTGCAAGGCCTTTGACACAAGTTCTATCCCTTGTACTGACTCCACATCAAAACCTCGATGGTATGGAGAAGGACCCAGCTATCCCTCAAGCCAACCTCCCATGACTAGGCCAAATCCCCATAGCCCTCCAAAAATTCCTCGAATCCAACTTTCGTCCCAACACTTCCATCGACCTAGGCAACGCCCTCACATTCTCCTCAATCATCAACTCCTGAACCCATTTCCCATACATCCACCCCTTCTCCCTCTCCTCCACACTCTCCCCGTTCTTCTCCACCGCCGCACTGAAACTCAGAATAAGATCCCACCAATCATACACCCTCAAATCCGTCACAATCCACCTCTTCCCAACCGTAAAATTCCTGTGCGTAGCCACAATCGCCCTCGCAACGTCTTCTCCATGGACGAAATGTACGGACCCACGAGCTTTGACGTCTTCTTTCGACTTCGCCAGTCTGCCGAGCCAGTTCTTCGGTTTGCGCTCCCCACCATATAGACCGGAGAGATTCAATACGCATCCCCCTACGCATTCCCTCAATTCATCTTCCGCGATGGCTCTGTGATCACTCCGATCATACTCCGACTCCTCTGTACTCCAGCCATCGTGTTCGCCTCCAGCGGCTTCCTTCTCTTTATTAAAGATCCCGCTGCTCCCCAATTGAATCCATCGATTCTTCTCCCCGTGTACCTTCCTATACAGCGACGTAATATGCCTCGATTGGCCATGTCCCCTTAGCGGGAAAGTAATCAGGACAGTATCTGCGGATGGAAGCCTCTCATACGGCTCTAAGTCGTCTGATTCCGGGTCGAATACGAAAGGAATGGTGTTGTCTCGGCCTCTGGTTGTTGTTTCGGCATGTGTGATGCCGCTGCGGTGGAGCTCGGGGATGAGGAATTGAGAAGTCCAGCCTGCGCCGAGGACAAGGAAGTCGACGGCTTCTGGGCGCTGGCGGAGCATTGTGAGACGGGACAGATCTATAGAGATGGGAATTGGCCCTGGAGGAAAATTGTTTTGTGGTTGCTGGGTTTAAGTCACGCTTTTGAGAGAGTGGGTAAAGTGGTGAGGTCATCAACGTCGTGCTGTGATTGGCCACGATAATTGCTGCACCGAGAAAGTGTGGTAGATACGCAATGGACACAATACCGGCGCTCCTAGCAGTTCCGCACTTCACTGAAAACGGAAATCGTATTGATATGGACCCTGAGAGAGAAGCATGGAAATGTTCATTTCTTCCGAAACGCTTAGCCACCCATAGGCCAACCTATCTTTCCCCACGTGGATAGTCCACCGTGTCCCCTTCTATGCAAACTTCCCACGGTATCTGCTAGAAGGACCAAAAACGCCTAAAGAATGCAGAGAATTCGTGACGTCGTAGGCGCCAACTACTGTGTTGCGCACTGAGGCCCGCCTTCATCATCATCGTCTTCCCATTCGTTTCCAGCACGAGGATCGCCGCTTCCGGCGCCAAATTCATCCAGGTCGGCATCAAACTCCACTTCAACCTCCTCCACCTCTTCAGGCTTGCCAACGTCGGCCTTCGTAGCGGGAAGGACGTCCCGGACCTTCTCCACTGCCTCCTCACTCTTGAGCCAGCCGTCCTCGGGGAACTCGACCTCCACGGTGAGATACAGGTCACCTTTGTGGTCGCTCTTCTTCATAGGCATACCTTCACCGGGGATCTTGAGGACCTGGCCAGGCCTCAATACCTTGCCGTCAGGTTGCTTGATGTTGAGTTGAATACCCCGGCCGTCCAAGTGGGTCAAGATGACGCGGTTGAAGCCTGTGAGCGCCTCCGCGAGGCTGATCTTCAACGTAGCCTTAAGGTCCGAACCGGCTCGGTCAAAAACGTCATGCGGCGTCTCAACCAGAGTGAATATGATGTCTCCGGGCTCTTGATCGGGCAGCTGGTCGGCTTCGCCAGCGAGTACTATCCGATCTCCCTCTTTGGCACCGCGGGGAATGTAAAGTTCCAGGACATTTTTGCTTTCCACCACCTTCTTCCCTTTGCATTTCTTGCAGCGCTCCTTCTCTTTGAACAGCTGGCCGGACCCAGAGCATGTGCTGCAGACCACAGTTTCTTGAGTGACGAGGCCGGGGCCTACTTGTCGAAGTACTGCCTTCATACCTAGCTTGTGTTAGAACGCCATATCGTCAAAGCGAAACAGACGTACCCTGGCCGTTGCAGACGCCGCAGGCATGCGACTTCGCGCCTGGCTTTCCACCGCTGCCCTCACAGGTCTTGCACACCACGTTCTTGGTGTTCGCGAACTTGGTCGTCTTTCCCTTGTACAGCTCCTCGAGTGATACCTCGTACTCCTGCTCCACGCTCCTGCCCTTCCTCGGTACGTTTCGGCGCGGGCCACCGGGCATGCCGCCCATTCCAGGCATACCACCAAACCCACCGCCGAACCCGCCCATGCCTCCAAACATCTGAGCGAAGATGTCATCCATGTCTGGGCCCTCACCACCCATACTCCCTCCTCTGCTGGGATCAAATGCGGACATGCCGTGGGTATCATAGAGGTGGCGCTTCTCGTCATCGTAGAGGATTTCATAGGCTTGCTTCGCGGATTTGAATCGGACTTCGGCTTCGACGCGCTCTTCTTCTACGACCTTATCGGGGTGATGTGCTAATGCGGCCTGTCCAAAATGTATAAGCGGGGTTTTTGAGAGGGGTATGCGCTCTGCGCAAGGCTAGACAGACCTTGTGGTAGGCTTTCTTGATCTCCGCTTTGCTGGCGCCGCTTGTGATACCGAGGACCTCTGTTTCTGTCAGAATGGGCGCGTGGATGAGTTCCCAGAATCCGCATACCATAGAGGTCGATCTCGTCAACGTCGTTCACTGTCCACATATTAGCAAAACCTCTCTGCAGAGACTGGCGCGCTTACTCTTGATGTGATGGATTTCCTGTTATGTCTCCAGAAAGCGATAGAGTACCCAGAGCAGGGCAAATATATACAAGAAAGAAGGAAGCGGGAGGCAAGAAAGCAAACTTTCGGTTTCGAGGGGGCACCCTAAGCGGCAACAAAAAGTGAGTTCTAAATGTTACCCCAGGTCTTCGGAATCGGCGTCGGCGAAACCCAAACCTCCGGGCCAAAGTTTCCGGCCCGGAAGCTTCAAGACGGACATAATACAACAACACGACGCAGATGTCGATTTCTCTCTTTTTTCCGCCGCGGGTGAGCTCCTATACATGCCGGTCATGTATCATTCGATTGTCAAGAGATAGTGCGAGGAGGTGGCATAGCTCGATTTCAGCGAAGGGCTTCAAGGGCAGGAAGACCAAAGTAGAACTTCCCGATGGACCTGCGCGAACGCGATTTGCACCTTCCCCGACTGGGTATCTGCATCTTGGGTCGCTGCGAACCGCTCTTTTCAATTATCTTCTTGCGAAACGAACGGGAGGACAATTCCTTCTCCGAATAGAAGACACCGATACCAAGAGGACCGTACCAGACGCCGAGGAACGGTTATATAAGGATCTGCGATGGGCCGGATTACAATGGGATGAAGGGCCAGAAGTAGGCGGACCGTATGGGCCCTACAGACAGTCAGAACGAAGCGAGCTCTACCGAGAGCATGCCGGAAAACTGCTGGAGAACGGACATGCATACCGCTGTTTTTGCTCGAGCGAGCGACTCAACGCATTGGCAGAACAGAGACACAGATTAGGGCTCGCAACGGATTATGACCGCACTTGCGAAAGTATACCGAGGGAGGAGTCCGAAACCCGAGCTGAAGCTGGTGAGAAGTTTGTTGTCAGGTTACGAGTCCCGGACCAGTATCCTTCATACGAAGACCTGATCTACGGCACTTTCAGACCATTGTTGAAGCGCAGAGGCGACAATGCATTTGAAGATCCCATTTTGCTCAAGAGCGACGGGCTCCCGACATACCACCTAGCCAACGTAGTAGATGACCACCACATGAAAATCACCCACGTAATCCGGGGCTCCGAATGGATGCCCTCAACACCAAAACACATCGCCATGTACAACGCGTTCGGCTGGACGCCCCCACAATTCGCCCACGTAGGCCTCCTGACCGACGAGAACGGCAACAAGCTGAGCAAGCGCAACTTCGACACAGACATCTCCGCCTTCAAGGAGATGGAAATCTTCCCCGAGACCCTGACCAACTTCGCCGCACTGTTAGGCTGGAGCCACACAGAGAAGAGCGACGTCATGGATCTCCAGAAACTGATCGAAAAATTCACGCTCAAGTTCACAAAGGGAAACACAACCGTCACCTTCGGGAAACTGTATTTCCTGCAAAGGAAGCATGCGCTGGAGCGGGCAAAGGCTGGTGGTAAAGGGTTGCAAGAGATTGTGCAATCAGTGCTCCGCCTCGTTCAAGACCCCGAGGGCCCGTACGCTGGTTGGAAACCTTCGGATGGCTCGACTCCTGCGCAACTCATTGAGAGACTCGTCGTCGCCGACGCGGAGAACTACACTAATGCAAATGAGTTCGTCTACCGACATTCCTACGTCTTTACTCCACCCCGGGGTAAACCCGCGACCGCTGGAGATATCGCGGAACGCGCGAAGAGCCTTGTGGAGGTGGAGGACTGGACGAAAAATAATCTGATGCAGAAGGTGCGAGAAATTATCGACGGGAGACCCGAGGGGAGGGATGGTGCAAAGGAGGTGTATCATTACCTGAGAATGGCATTGACGGGGAGTGAGCAGGGAATGAGGCTGTACGATATTATGGGACTACTGGGGAGGGAGGAGTGTTTGAGAAGGTTGGAGGTTGAAGGATACTAGACTTTCTCCGTGTGTATTATACTGAAAGGGGACGAAGCGATGTTATACCACCGTTTGTACGAAAAGGTCAGCATACTTGTAGAATACTTGCATTGTAGAGTAGTAGACATCCAGAGCCTGGGCAACCAGTGTAATATGATCGTACCAAGGCTGCCCCGGCATCCCATGTCGTGTCGTAACCGTCATTCGCAGTTCGCAGTCCCATAAAGCTCATGTGTAGCGCCAAACACCAGACCATGCAGACCCGTCTAAGCTCCAACGCGATGCGAACATCGCCTATGCCTCCATATCCACCTCGTTCCCACCCTCAGCAGCCTCGCTAGTCCTACCACCGCTGTTGACCATGAACACCTTCTCCTTGACCTGCGCCGCCAACAGCCCCATCTCCTCCTCCCTGCTGATCTTCTCTCCGGCCGCAACCAACTTCTTCAACTGTGCGCTCTTCCCCGTCTCAGGCAACCCTCCTGGCATGCCCTCCCGCAACCGCTTCGATCCACCATTCTCCCGCTGCAGCTTGCTCGCCAGATCCTGAATCTGCTTCGTCCCGTATTCGCGGTTCGAGAACAGCGGCGAGGCAGACAACGTGCCGACCCAGTACTTATTCCACAACGCCTCCAGGATCTTCGTATCCAGTGTGCTCTTATAGTGGCTCACGTCCAGAGCATAATAATGATTCGCATGGGCGCCGAAATCCTCGATCTTCCCCAGAGGAATCGTTTCGAACCCATCGCCTCCCCCACCCGCCTTCCCCGTCTTCTCTCTCTCCTTGACGTATGCCTCCGGATACGTTCTGAACGCCCCGATTTCCACTTTCCCTGCTGAAACGGTGCGGTCGGGATCGATAACGACCGCGACGAAGGGATCCTGGAATGTCTGCTGCGTCCGCTGGGTGCTAACATCGATGCCAGATAACCAACATCCGTAGCCCGGATGGCTGTGATACCACCCCACCGCATTCTCCATCTGCCCGCTCTTCCTCGCCCGGTCCAGAAACTCCACCATGTACTCGTTCGCCTCGTCCTGGGCGTTCACCCTCGTCTCCGTACCCTCGACAGGGAGTCGGAAGGAGTCCGTCACGACGAATGTGTTTGCTTCGATCTTCCCCAGCATCAGGCCCATGACTTCCAGGTGGCCGCCGCTGCGCGCATGCATGACCATTTTGAGGAGGGCGACGGCGGAGATGCGGACGGAGGTGAAGTAGTGGGGGTCGGTCCGCCAGGGTTTGGCGTCGTTGATCGCCTTTTGGGAGGATGCGGAGTATGTGTAGAGGGCGTCACGGGTGGGGTCGACTAGGTTGACGGAGTTCTCGAGCTCTATGGGGCGGCGTTAGTGAGGTGTTTGGGAGTAGTGGGGTGTTGTTGAGAGTGCCATTGGGGGTGGAAATGGATGATGTGGCTTACCCCATGTTTTCATTGCCGTCTCCATGGCTGGAGGTTCGGCGGGTATCACTTGTTTATTGGTAGAACGTTGGAGTGTTTTGGGCCAGGTTGAGAGCTTGGGATAGTTCATTGATGATGGGGAGCTATGCCGCCAAGAAATACAGGCACCAGCCACAGGTACAGATGCTATGGCTATGCATTGCGGAGGTCCCAGCGAGGAGAGTTTGTGAATAATCTTTTTCAGACTTAACCCGTCTATATGGAGTTTTCAAAAGAATAGAGCCCAGGGACCCCTTCCAGACATGGATTATTCCATAATCACCTCCTCGCCGTCCACCTATCGATACTCTCATTCATCCTCCTAGCATCCTCCTCCATCCTCTCCATAAACCTCCTGGCCAAATCCTCATTCTCCTTCTTCACTTTCTCCTTCTCGGTCTCTGCCATATTGAGCTGCAACTGCAACGATATCATCTCATCCTGCACTTCCTCAATAAGCTTCCCCTTCTCCTTCAACTCCTCCGCTAAATCCTTGATTCTCCGCTCGTGAGTCTCCGTCTGCTTTTCTAGCTGGGCGATGCGTTTCCTCTGCTCATTGTCTTTAACTTTGAAAGCGGAGAGGTGGGTTTCGGTGTCGGAAAGCTTGACTTCGAGCTCGGAACGGGCTTTTTGGGAGGAAACGAGCGCGGCACGGATTTGGGCAAGGTTGGAGGGCTGAGGATCAGCTTCTGCGACCGATGCTGTTCTTCCTTTGGGGGTTCCCGGTCGTATTGACTTGGAAGATTGGCTCGGGGAAGGAGACGGCTGGTCCGCCACTGGTTCACCGGGGGCAGAGAAGGTGGTCCTCCGGTCAGCTAGTTTGGTATCTATGTTTGGTCAACACCTCAAAATTTTGTGGATTTGCAAAGTTACGCTTCCAGCGGAGATCGGTACTCACATGCGTTGACGTAGTCCGCATGCTTCTGCTCGCGGGCGTCGCGGGCTTCGAGCGCATGCAGATACACCGCGAGGGGGTTGTTCATGGTGGTAGGTGTGCGGAATGTCGATACAGAAGTGGCGCTGTGTTGTGTACATCTAGCATTGCGAGTAGTCCTACGGATCTTGTGAAAGGCTGGAAAGAGGTAGAGTGACAGCAGGCGGCACCAGGCGGGGGTGGTTCATCGCGACGCATGTGAGTGACGCCGGGCGGTGGTCCAAGCTTTGAGATTTCAACGACCACTCTCCCGCAGACATCAACATTCCCCATTAATTCACGTCACTCTTTTGTATATATGCAATTCTTTCGCAATGCCGCCGTTTCACCTCTCCAGCACCTCCAGGGCCCTCTACCGCGTATTCATCGCGCCCACACTCCATCAAACTCCCACCTCGCGCATCCTTCCCATCACACGGCCGAATCTTCCATTTCGAACCGCTAGTCTCCCCCAGACCCTCATTCTCGCCCGTTCAAAACACTACAAAAAGAAAGATACAGAACGTCATGCCCTAACAGACCACTACGTTCTGGACAATGCCATACAAGCCTCCCACATAAACATGGTCGACGCGGACGGCGTGTTCCACACCTACATTCCCTTCGACGAAGCGCGCCGCTCGTACAATCGCGTTACCCACCACCTCATGCAAGTCACTCCTGGCGAAGTCGACATGTTCGGTCGCTCCGACCCGGAGAATCCGCCCGTCTGTAAAGTAGTCTCCAAGATGGACCTGCGATTGCAGCACCAGAAGAAACTGGAGATTGAGCGAAGGGCGGCGAGAGGAGTGGGCGCGGGACCGGCGACGAAAAACTTGGAACTGAACTGGGCGATTGCGCCGGGAGACTTGGCGCATAGGTTGGAGAAGATGAAGCAGTTTCTGAAGGAGGGGAGGAAGGTAGAGGTGTTGTTGGGCCCGAAGAGGAGAGGCAGGGTGGCGACGGACAAAGAGTGTAAGGATGTGTTGAAGAAGATTAGGGACGCTCTGGCGGAGTGTAAGGGGTCCACGGAGGCGAAGGAGCCACAAGGGGTGATGGGCGGGGTCATGACTCTGATATTTGAGGGAAGGAAGTTGGAGAGTGCTGAGAAGGCGGAGAAAAGTTCTGGTTAGATGACTGCATGTTCAAGAGTCGCGATGTATAACAATAGCAAGATTTGGAGGCTCAATAAGCGTATCGCAATGCCGTAGATATTTGTAAAGCCCATATATAGCGTCAGGATGTACACTGTACTAATACAATGGAAAAAAATTCACACTCTAATCTTACCTTCGTTCCAACCTGCATGCAAGGTTACCGCGATTCGCGAGCTTTAGGCTCCTCAATCTGGGCCTGCTCACCCGTTACGATCTCTTCCGCCTCACCCACTCCGCGCTGGCCTTCCAACCATACTTCATCCTCCGCAGCCTCAATCCTAAACTTCTCAGCCGATTTTTCCCATTCCTTGGCGGCTTCCTCGTGACCCAGAGCCTTCAAAGCCTCAGCCATATACTCGGACCTCTCAGCCTGTGTATAGCGAAGCTCGACACGCTTCTGCTTGGCCTTAATTTCCATCTCCGGATCTACGCTGTCCAATTCATTCAGGATTGGGTCCCGCTCGAGTGTCTCTGAAGTTATGCGTCGTGCTTCGGCAAGGAGGTTGTAGGCCGAAGACCGCAGCTCAGCTGCCTCTTCCCCGGTGTACTGTTCGGCCTGGATGAATCTCTTGGAAGCCACGCGCTCGAAGAGCTTGGGTTGCAATACAGGAAGTTCATCCGGATCTGCCAGCTCCAAAGTCTTGAACTCTTTCCATCCAACATTCTGTTGCAGCTCTTCCGGCTCTAAGCTCTTGCACAGTTTGGGAGGGAAGGCGGAGCGGACAATGTCGGATTGGTGTTCCAAGAGGATGTTCTGGAGGGCCTTCCTCTCGATGACTATCCTGCCCAGCGATAGCATGTCCTTTACGTCTACGTTGTACCAAGGGTCGGTCCAGCCCTCTTTCGGAGACTCGGCGAGTGCCTTTGCGAGCAGGGGCCGCTCCTCCAGGGTAACTAATATACTGCGTCCATGTTTGCGACCCCAGCGATTCCGCTCGAAGATATAGCTGAGAAGTGTAGGGGACGGGACTTCGATCTCCAGCGCGTTGTCCACGATGATCAGCTCCCCCTTTCTGAACCGATAGGAAAGCGCTGTCCTCCACGCGAGATCGTAGACCTTCTTCTGCAGCCCGGTCGAAAAGTCTCTTGGTTTGGGACCGTGGGCAACACCTCCACCTTTCCTGATGGGAGACTTCTTGTCGCCAACACGGGCTCTACCCATTCCTTTCTGCGGATGCAATTTCTTGGCCGAGCCCCGAACCTCGTCTCGCCATTTTGTGCTTGCGGTACCTAGACGGGTTCTGTCGCCCTCGTATATGACAGCCCGATGGAGGATGTCGCGTCTGGTAGGGAGATAGAGGTGGTTGGCTGGGAAGTTTTCGTAGCGGAGGGGTTCAAGGGAGGGAAAGTGGTGGATGGTGGCCGGAACGGTTCGCTCTGACAATGGCAGTACGGAAGGAGGAGAATCGACGGAAATAGTGATCGGGGAGACGGAGGCCAGCGTCGAAGGAGAGGTCGTTATTTTCCGGGAGAAGGATAAGGGTGTGGTGACGGAACGTTGCGCGGCTGTGCGAAGGGCATTCGGCGCGGATTGGAACACAGGAGACCGTACAACATGCCGCCGTATGGACAGCCTGTTCAATTGCAATGTGACGCCACGCATCGGCGCGGATATCCTCGTGGAAGGCATGGCCGGTGTGTGGACGCTGGAGAGACGGTGTCGCGGAGCTGGCGCGGAGGTTTACTCGGAAAAAAAGTTCGCCTTGGCACCGACCACAACTCTCGCCAGAGCCATCACGGAACAGCGCTCAACACCTCCAGACAGCCTCCAGGCAATTCATCAATGGCGTCAATGGCGCCGCTACGCTCGTTTAGCGCGTGTCTGCGCTGCGTGCGGCAGCCAGCAAACGGCGCTCTCGCCGTCAACGGCCCTTCGATCCGCCTCCTTTCCACGACTCCGGTCGCGCGTGAAGAGTTACAGACGGAGAATGTGACTTCGAATCCTCCCCCTCCGCCCCCTACTCCAGCAGCGACGCAAGGACGAGAGATTCCAGAATATATGAAGAAGTGGGGAAGACTAGATCCCAACCGTGTCGAGGACAAGCGGGCAGAACGACGTCTCATCCGTCGAGACGGTGTTCTACCCATCGGATCCCGACGTAGACGAGCCGCCATTCGGCGGTCTGCAATGCGCAAGACGGAGGAGATTCCCTTCGAACAGTTGCCGTACCAGTGTTTCCAGGAGGCGCGTAAGATTCTGCTCGAAGACCGGCAAGAGAAGCTCAAGCAGATCGAAACACAGATGCTCCGGTTGAAGAACTTAATGGCACAAGACCCGGCCGTCAGCGGCGGAGAGAAAGCCAAGGAGCACAGGATCAAGAGCATGGAGGGAAATCTGGATGAGTTGATTATCTTGGCCGATATAAACGACCCAATCGTGAAGAAAAAGTTCGAGGATGGGCAAGGTTTGTGGCTTCCAGCGACATTGCAGGTGGCATGCTAATTCAATGATAGGGGATATGAACAAGCCCATCTATCGTTATCTCGCTGACAGAAAATGGCGGCAATATAAGCGCCCTCTCTTGGTGCAGCGCCTTACTCAAATGCACATTGTCCCTGACTTCCTACCCGCACTCGACACTGTCGTCGACATCGATCTTGCATTCGGACGGAAAACAATCCAGCCTGGAGATTTCGTGGATTCCAGCGTGAGCGAGAACATGCCCAGACTCAGGGTGCAATCTTTCGAGCGAGGAGAGAAGCTGGTGTCCGTGGTAGTCGTCGATGGAGATGTGCCTGTTCCAGAGAAGGATGCCTTTACCTACCGGTGCCATTTTATCGCATCGAACATTCCCATCTCACCCACTCAGACCTCCATACCGTTCACCATGATTGGACACAAGGATAGCAAGGCAACAGATCCCGCTGAGAAACAGATTGCATTGCCCTGGCTGGCGCCGTGGGCTCACAAGGGCGCTCCCTACCATCGCCTCGCTGTGTTTGTGTTGGAACAGAAGGAAGGTAAGAAGTTGGATGTCACGGAGATCATGAAGACGGAACGGAATGGTTTCCGTCTTCGTAGCTTCATCGACAAGCAGCAGTTGAAGCCCCTTGGTGCGACCCTTTTCAGGACGCAATGGGATGCCAGCATGGCTGGAGTCATGCAGCGCGCTGGGCTCGGCGACCAGATCGAGGTGGAGTTTAAGCGTAAACGTGTCGAACCGCTACCATACAAGAGACGAACGGAGAGAATGCGGTAATTGGTGTTCTTAGCAGAGCTTCTACATGTACGATTGGCGATAAAGGATCATGTATACCTAGGTGGGATCATGTAACATGAGCAGCAGCGCTCTCGAATTGTATCATATTTCTCTCACCGCAGCGACAAGGTGTTTTTCACTCGGCTCTTCTGGATTGGTCACGTCTCTTGTTTCAGTTTTTGTGCTTTGGATTTCCTCGCTTTTCGTTCCTCGATTGTACTAATGCGCACCTTCCTTGGTGGTCATCGCTCCTTCCCCACCAGCGGCGGCAATTGCACCTCCCACCCGGGCAACTTCAGCAGAATTCCTCTCATCTACACCATCCGCCTCCCATTCGAATGTCCAGATGGGTAGTCCAGCCGCGGGCGTCGACGCCGGTATCGCTCCCAGTCAGCTGCATGTGGCTCTGGCAATCTCCATCCTTCGGCATAAACCCGACACGGTCACAGTGAGAGGTGAGGCATTGCTCTCGACCGGCATTCCGAGACGCTGATAAAAACAGATTACATACTACAACTCCGTGGCCATCTTCGGCAAGGAAGACAGCCGTTTACTAGCCAAGAAACGCACAACCGACACCTCGATCAGGTCGCACACTGGAAAGGCCGCTATGAAGCATCACAGCGACGTTGCGAAGAGCTGGAACGTCGAGTTCTGCGTCTAGAAGAAGAACGGACAGGCAATATAAGCACTACAAGTGTGGATGCTCTACTCGAGCATGATCCATTACCAGGGCCATCCAAGCGAAAAAGAACTGCGAGCAAGTCAGGTCGGCCCCCGAAGCGAGCGAAAAGCACTACGCAGGATGCTGAACAAACCTCCACACGTGGCGACAAGATTCAAACGGCTCCACCAGAGCTTGAGGAAGTGGCCAAGGCGAAAGAGGACTTGTGCCAAAAGGTGTATCTCTCACACAAATTCTGCCAGCAACAGACGGTGGATCGGGAAAGCCTCTGCTTCACTCTCGTAGATATGGCTCGTGCTCTTGGTTCAATCGTCATTTTAACGATACGAAATCATGACCGTCTGGCAAATGAACTTCAAAACGGGGCGACATCGAAAGAGAAAGATAGGTCCGAGTTGACTTCCGTCATACAGGTATCAACGCGAGCCTGGGCCTCACTACTGGTTGGCCTCAAGAAACTTGCTGATGTCCCTGGAAACCATCTGCCCGGCTTGGTCACATTCCACTGTGTCAAGATGGTCAATGGGATCTTGGAGAGCGTCTCTGAATGTGCACAACGGGTCGCGACCACTCGGGGCCCGGCTCCAAGGAACGGTACTAAGGGCCAGAACCAAGGAAATGCAAGTCTCAGAGATATGGGTCCCTTCCGCACGATTTCACAGTTCATTAACGCACTCATTGGGAGTCTCCACAAGGATGATCGGCACCACAGGGACATCTTTGAAGGCGTATTGTTCCACGTTCTGCAGCGTGTTGGACGGCTTCTCTTCTATTTCACGTTTGACAAGCACCGCAGCACTACCATCGAGGGAGACATCACTCCTTCCCCGGCTAAAGATGACAAGCCGGCGGTTGCGAAAGATATGGCCAACGCTACCGTTGCGCGCTTGCAAGCTCAATGTCTGATCACGATCCTTGATCGCGCGCTCGGATTAGCGCCTTATCATATGAACGCTCCCATTCCCTCACGTCCCTCAACTCCCACAGGTCGACGGCCGTCCACCGCGACTCGCACTCCCACCCAGAAAATGCTCCCAAGAGCGTCGACTGCGTCTCTTGCCACTCATGCTAGAGACAGGCTTCAGCGAACCCTGGTTATGGGTACATTTGGCGAAGGAGAAGACGACGAGTTTGCAGATGTCCTTCGGCGGCCCGGTCTCTTGGGTTCCATGCCAAAAGCACCCAAGATCGCAAACGATGATGTCGGTGATTGGTTCAAAATGGAAGTTTGGAGACTTGTTGGGTGGGACCTCCTGGGCAGGGAAACGGAGTGGTAACGGGTTCCGCGGACTCTCAGCAAGGGACCCAAGACTTTTCCCATCCGCAACGGTCTCTATTCTTAGGGATTTTGGAAGATTCGAGGGGAGAACGAAGCCAAGGCTCCCTTCGCGTTGGGTTGTTGGTCAATAAAAGAAGACGGGTCCCAATTTCCCAAATTTCTGCCCGCCTCACGAGATGCGTCCACACAAACGCCCAGATGACCCAGCTTCAGCCAACGCCATTCAACGATACCGCTAAACGGAATCTTCCTCGCCGGAGAAGATGCCGTTCATGGCAGTTTACTCCAGGCCTATATTTGGAGAGATCGTGCCGCGATGTGAAACGCGAGCGAAGGGGATGAGGTCGATGTTTGGAGGTTTTTGGGTTGCAAACAACGGACCACATGCTTGGGAAGGCATGTCACACCACGGAAAGGAAGTCTCTGCGATGAGCAGGCGGTCTAGGGTTGCTCACTGCGCAACCCGCGTACAAGGCTATTCTGAAGTTACAGGTCACTAGCCTAGGATGAGACTCGGATGTCCGGTTAATGGATGCTATTTGGACTTGGGAAGCGTCTCAATATTATATTCTCGATATACCAGAGAATTCCGGGTATAAATAGGTTGTAACACTATCGGAGTTTTCATGTGGGTTCTTTCGACGTCGCCGTTCGGAAACTCGGAACCGTTTGGCAATGTGTGGAGATGGATTCTTGTCATCCAATTGGCGTGTTTTGGGCATCGAGGATGGACTGTTGCTTACATAACAACGACCACAAGATTCTTCACTTGATGGCGCGTTCATGACCCGGGTCTGGCATCCCAGGTCAATGGGCGTGGGTACCAAGGTCGTTTCACCGCCACGGATGAAGAAGGTCCGATTTGCTGCAAACAGAGGACGATGGACATGTGCCACATTCCGTGGGTTTGCAGACATTCCTCACTTCACAGTTTTGGCATGACAGAACCCTCTTGGCGGTTGACCTCGGGATACTAGCCGGTGCAGCACATGCACAAAGTATATTATTGGTGATCACCAGAGATGTAGTGTAATGAAACTAGGCACTGGTAGTGCTATGGGTGTCACTGACAAAACGGACTCGAACTTCCGGTCAATCGCTCTTCCGGCACACCAACGGCGCAGATGATGGTGACGAGGCGGAGGTATAGGTAGAAATGACATATTGAAGGATTACTATGATTGCCGTCATGACGTTCCAGGCCTAGCGGCGGTATAATTTTTAATCGATTTCTGGGTTCAGAGGCAACGCTAGTCCTAATTCTGCCATAATGCCCTGGACTAACAGGGAAACGGCGCTCGCCTAACTACGTTATTTATCAGATTTTGATCTGATAAGATCCCCTCACCACTACCTTTAAACCACCGCTCCTCCACGCTGCCCTCTGCCTCGACTCGGTTCCCTTCGTGTGTAATCGCGCGAGACGTTGGAATGCGCTACGAGTCTTTCAAGATGACGGTCGAAGAGTACAACAACAAGGCCCACGATGGCTCAACCGAGCGGTCCAGCTCCCAGTCCTCGACTATCCTACTGGGCAAGAAGAGCCCTGGAGTGGAGCGCATTGAGGTCATCGCGCAACATATCACTGTCGCCAACCGGATTTTCATATTCATCGGCGTCTTTTTGATTGCTTATGCGTATGGCCTCGATGGAACTCTTCGCTATGCATATCAGGTATATTCAGACTTGAAGTTCATCATCGATTGAGCTAACAACTTCCTAGCCTACCGCAACGTCCAGCTTCGAAACCCACTCGACTCTGGCTACATTAAACACCGTTCGTGCTGTTATCGCTGCTGCTGCACAGGTAGGCTCTCCGGACCAGCGAGTGTGCCCTAGCTGACCATCTATAGCCCACTGCAGCGAAAATTGCAGACGTCTTCGGCAGAGTTGAGCTCATCCTCGTCTCCGTCTTCTTCTATGTCATAGGTGCGTGTTGATGGCATATATGCCCACAAGCAGAGTCTTATATCGAACAGGTACAGTCATCGAGGCCGTGGCCAGCGATGTCGACGCTTTCATAGCTGGCGCATGCATCTACCAGGTACGTCCCCTGAGGTATTCTATCACTCCTTAGGGTGCAGCCACTGATATCAGATAGATCGGATACACATCCGTGATCCTCCTCGTTGAAGTCGTCATCGCGGATACGACATCCTTGCGTTCGCGTGTCTTCTTCTCCTACGTCCCTGCGTTGCCATTCATCGTGAGTTGACTGAAGGTGTCATTCGGCAGAACAAAGTCACTGACGCTCATAGATCAACACTTGGGTCAGCGGAGATGTCTCAGCTGCTGTTTTGAAGGCCACAACTTGGCGATGGGGTAAGCAACGAACAATCAATTGAGCTGAGATGATAAGTCTGACTGATGACATAGGCATCGGCATGTGGGCCATCATCTACACCGTCTGTTCACTCCCCTTGATCCTTTCGCTCTGGTGGGTCGGCCATAAAGCCAAAAAGTCCGGCGACCTGGATAACTACAAGACCCCTTATCAACTCTATGGCGGTAAACGCCTCCTTCAAGCACTGTTCTGGCAACTGGACGTAATCGGCATCCTCCTTCTCATAATTGTCTTCGGCTTTATCCTGGTTCCGTTCACGGTAGCGAAAGGCGACGCCGACGTCTGGAAGACTGCCAAAATCCTCACACCCCTCGCCATAGGCGTGGTCTGCATTCCCCTCTGGATCTTGTGGGAGCGCAAGGCCCCACATCCAATGGTCCCCTTCCATGTCAGTATCGCCTTATAACGTTGATTCGGCGAAGATGCTAACAGTAGCTCAGCTCTTGAAGGACCGCGCCGTCTGGGGTGCTCTCGGCATCGCCTGTTTCCTCAACTTCGCATGGGGCGTTCAGGGCGACTTCCTCTACACCGTCCTCATCGTCGCCTTCAACGAGTCCATCAAATCGGCCACCCGCATCACCTCCATGTACAGCTTCGCCTCCGTCATCACTGGTACACTCCTCGGTCTGGTCATCTTCCGTGTCCGCCGCCTCAAGCCATTCATCCTGTTCGGCACGTGCCTCTTCGCCGTCGCCTTCGGCCTTCTGATCCACTACCGTGGCGGCGACTCTACGTCCACACATGCCGGCATCATCGGCGCACAAGTCCTTCTTGGCATCGCAGGTGGTTTCTTCCCCTATCCTGCTCAAGCCAGCATTCAAGCCGCTACTCGCCATGAGCGTATGTATCCGTTCATTCTTCTCATATCACACTTCCCATACTAACACCCCCCAGACGTCGCCGTCATCACCGGCCTCTACCTCGCAACCTACAACATCGGCTCCGCCTTCGGCAACACCGTCTCGGGAGCCGTCTGGTCGCAAACGATCCCCGTGGAGCTCACGCACCGCCTGCACAACGCCACGGCCGCAGCCGCATGGTTCAACGAGCCCTTCAGCCTCGTGGCCGCGTACCCGCCCGGCACGTTCCAGCGCGACGCCGCCATCGAGGCGTACAAGCATGTGCAGCGCTTGCTGTGCGTCACGGGGATTTGCCTGTGTCTGCCGCTGATTGTGTTTGCGTGTTTGATCAGGAATCCGAGACTCGGGAATGAGCAGAGTTTGCCGGATGCGGAGAGGGTGGGTGGTGCTGTTGAGGGGGA
Source organism: Westerdykella sp. P71 (assembly GCA_019022765.1). NCBI lineage: Eukaryota > Fungi > Ascomycota > Dothideomycetes > Pleosporales > Sporormiaceae > Westerdykella > Westerdykella sp. P71. The sequence continues at coordinate 30,039 of JAFHBW010000189.1, read as the reverse complement.
GAGGGAGGAGGGGGGTCGGAGGAAGAGCGTGTTGGGGTTTTTGAAGAAGTAGGTGGGATACTGGTGTTGAGGGAAAGGAGGCGGGAGCTTTTTCGGTGTTGGGTGATGATAGGGATGTGCGGGTGTCGAAAGCGGTTGGAGGTGTATGGTTTAATGAGGATATGCTTCTGTTATTATGATGAGCGGGGCATGGAAAGACCGGTTGTGATGTCTGTGTAATATTGCTCTGCCTGCCTGGCTATTTCTTATGTCCGTGATGGGGTTTTCTTTCTTGGTTAGTAGGAGCGGTGTATGTGAACGGTCTCTTGGAGACGTGTACGTGAGGTTTATCTGGATTTGAGTGACACACGTGCGGGTTTTGACATTGTGAGGGTGTCCGTTCAGCGGTTTCGCTGTTGCGGGCGACAGGCAGCCGGACGTACTAACGTTCGCTATTACCTTGGGGCAGTCTGCAGACCCATTCCTTTCCACCACCACCACCGAGTTCAAGTCCGAGTACGCGGCGATTCAATCATCGCATCTCAGCTTACATGGGCAGCATAGTAATAGGCGCTTACTGACGGTATCGATTTGCGCAGCCAGCCCTCTGAAAGTGCCGGCATCATCATATAGAAAGTATTGAGCTATTCGCTTCGAGGTGAATGCATGCTTTAAACGAAGCAAGAGATAACCCGCGTGGATAGGTCTTGCATTCCTTGCAACTACGGTACTAGACTCAAGGAGTCCTTACGGTTGGAAGCGCCGCGCCAGTAGAGCTTTGCGTTTGCCCTCCTTACTTCATAACCAATCTACCGTGTAGCCCAAAAGGACGAAAATGCGGACTTGTCCCAGTGTCGCCTCAGATGATTATGTAATCCTAGAAGCTGCTGCTCTATTGAAGTCACATGTTCGTCATCGTGGCTTTGCGCCTGCGATCTCCGACTTCTATTTGTGGGAGCATACCTGGGTAGATCTGAGATCTGTCGCGTGCGCCGAGCGGACCGCGCCGGTGTTATTAATACAGACTGACTGCAGATGCGTACGGCTGGTATCCACACAATGTATGAATTTCGCATCCACATGAGATACAGCAGTCTGAAGTCTTGATGCTGCTACAGACTTGTCTCCTCTTGGGCGGGATGGTGTTTTTCGGACTTCCGAAGGGTTGGCACACTTGAATCGCGGTGGAAGGAGCATCCAAGGCGACCAACTGCAAGGAGTTGCACATCATTTAGAGCGATACAGTGCGATGAACACTCAACAGGCCTCTCTAGTCCCAATCCGATGACGATAAAAGAAAGTGTAAGTCCTTAATTCCATGCTAGTCAGGTACTCAAAGATCTGAAAAACCAAAACGTCGCCATCGTCCCGGGCCCTCCGTCACTAGGTCAAATGGGTCTACTTATAGTCTAATATAAAACACATGGCTTCTGTGAGGCGCTCCTTCTCACCCCATATGTTCACCCACATCGCTGGCAACAGGCCTCAACAGTATGCTCACTCGCGACTGCGTTATTCGTAGTCATGTCCCCCATCTCTCCAAAATTCAACATGATCGAACCTTCAACCTGCAGACGAACCTGCGCCCTCCGACCCGTGTCTGACTGAGTCCATCGACCCATTTCCGACCACCTCCGCAGACCCGACCTCCCTGTGGGTTGATTCCGATTGGGAAACATCCTCCATCATGACTTCAAACACTTATGGAAGTGTCCCCACCAACCAACACCTACATATCGCCATCTTCAACACGGAAGACCCTACATTCGACGAGCCTTCTTCTGCCAACGCGTTCCAGGGGGTTATGAATCGCACCGCTAGCCGGCTCTTTGGACCAAACCTGCGCCTCGACTGAACCGTCTACAATGTACGCAACGACTCCCTTCCCTCGGACAACGACTTCTCCACAATCCACGCCGTCATGATTACCGGCTCTACCTCCGATGTCCCCGACATAGACGCATGGGTCTCCAACCTAGCCAACCGCATCCGCACCGCCTACCGCAACTTCCCGCACGTGAAATGGTACGGTTCCGACTTTGGCCACCAAATGATCTGCGATTCCCTTCTCGAGGAGTGGGGCTACAAGAGGGGCCTCCTGTACCGGATCGACTCAGGACAGTACGTAGAATTCGGTCCCCAAGCAGTACAGTTCCGCCCGCGCTTTAAGGCCGCGTTGCGAGCCAGCGAGGCGCGGACGCGCGAAGCTTATGCGCACCTGCTCACGCCAACCCCGCCCTCAGACCAGGGCCCCGACTTCATGCCGACTCTCGACGAGGTGCTGGATCGCGGCTATGTGGTGCTCCAGTTCGCGCATGTCGACCAGATGTGGCCTCCCAGCGCGGACATGCTGCTGCCGATTTACATACCAGGCATCACCGGAATGGGACAGCCTCCCGATGCTGACCCTCTCCCCTTTGTACGTGACCGGATCTACCAGATTGGGTTCAATCGATGGTGCGGTATGCTAGGCATGTATGTGCTCGGTCGGATCTTCACACTTCAGGGGCGGATTGAAGTTGGCCCGTCGACAGCTGTGTCGTCCGTGGACAGGTTTCTGGAGAGTGTGGGTTTTCCCGCGGATTCCGCGAGGGCGTCCTTGGAAGAATCGCTTATGCGGAATAGTGGTTGGGAGAATGACCGGGACTGGGTCGCTGAGAGGGTGCTCTGGTTCTTTCTGAGCGAGCCGGAGGTGCTTCCTCAGCCGAGTTTCCAGGAAGTCGTAGCTGGGATTGTCGATGATAACGAGCTGTCGGTGATGGATAGGGTGTGGTGTGGGTCGATACACCCGTCTAGGGTTGAGGTCCGCGTAGACTCTTCCGGGTTTTGGATTTTGCGTCTCTGGTACGATTCCAGGCCTTCCTGGCTCCCCCGTCTGGCGAACGGACCGAGATACGCGGTTGACCACCACGTACATTATGGACACGATTCTACGGTAGCCAATCCGGGAAATCTGGTTCTGGACGACGAATAGCCTGCAGACAACAACGAACGACCTGCAGATGACGAACAGCCTACAGAAGACGACGAACAACCTGAGGGATATGGTTAGATGGCTGCGTATCTGGCGTTTTGGATCGTCCTTGGGGGTCTCCGAATGTTCTATCCGCTCTGAGGTTAGTACTCCGTACGGAAGAACTGGCCAACAGGATGGTACAGGACAGTACCAAACAGAGTTGGCACTACCCCAACAAATCAGTCACGACGATGAAGGGGAGGCGAACCAAGACTGTGGTGAAGACGAGACGACAGCCGTCGGATAAGATGGTTTTGTCGAATCATGGTGAAAAGAAAAAAGAGTCCATTCGTATCTTTTTGCTTACTGACGCAATTCCTTGTGGTGTATCATATGCAAGGTTTCATCTATAGGCTTAGCTTCCACCCTGAGCATTCTGCGTCATGGATGCTTGCGGCTAAAGCTGCAGAACTGATGGCTAAGCGTTTTGAATACAGCACCTGCCACCATCTCACAAAATCAATACACGAGACATCAAGACTCTCGGAGCGGGCCGCCCCGACATGCTGACTAGAATGGTCAACCTAGCTTCGATAAACTGCAACCAAGGCCGATGGAAGGATGCCAAAGCGCTGTTTCTGTAGGCGATGGAGACTTTCAAGACTCAGCTCGGAGCCGACTATCCTGACACGCGAACCAGTATGAACAACCTCGCATTCATATACATTAGGCCAACCGTCCATCGGCCGTCGTTCAACCCCATTATTCCTACTTCGTATCTCCCCTCATCTTATCATGCGACAAGTCAAGATTTCCCTCCCTCGGCAACCTCGTCTCCCCTTTCCTATACCCTAACCCTACCTTCTCCCTCGCCATGTCATTGATCCACCTACTATTCGGCCGCACATCCTCCCCGCTCGCCAGGCTTTGCGCCAAATACAACCAACTAAGGGCGTTCCCCACTGTGCTTACCTCGTCGCTAACATGCGTTGCTGCGTAGAGACTCATCTTATTATGCAGCGTCTTGTCTGTAAACAAATTGTGCAAATGTTTGGCTACAGTCTTATAGTCGCCAGGCTCGACTAGAAAACCTGATTTCCCGTGCTGGATTTGCAGCGGGATGCCGCCAGCGCGCGTAGCAATAATAGGTACCCCTTTATGCATTGCCTCACTAACTTTAACTTCAAAGCCTTCTCGGGTTGAGAGCTGTAGCGCAACGTGGGATATCGACATAAGTGCGTTAAGCAATTGATCTGTGGGACCTAGACGCATAACTACAACGTCGTCCTTAACGTCGGGATACTTTGTGTCAAGTAGATCAAGCGTTTGGTCGTAGATATATGTAGCGTCAGGGTCGTCAATAGCGCCGTGGCCAGCGATAACAAGCTGTGGGATCTGCTTAATAGGCTTGTCTTTCATATATTCGCGGCGGAACTCTGCATATGAAGCTAGCACGTCTGGGATGCCTTTCGCGGGGTCGAAACGCGCGATCTGGACGATGTAGTCGCGGGTAGGATATTGGAGCTGAGTCATACACTGTTTGAAGCACTCGCCTTCGAATTCGTGGATGTAGAATTGCGCATCCCAGGTGCTAAGGGGCTTGTTCAGCCCATCGAGCCAGTCTGTAGTCGCGGGCATGTAGCCGACTTTGCTGGGTATTACTGTCTTAGGTACGAACCCGCGGACAGGGCTACACATGATGAGAAATTGTGGCCGAATTTTTTGATTCAACGGGGTCACCTACTGGCTGATAAATATATCTGCTTGTTGAATGCTTTCCCAAGCCCAATTCCACACCTCGGATGTTGGGCTACCCTCCTGGTCTGCCAGGTCGGCTCGAATCTGAATATGCGAACGAAAAATCACAGGGCGATCTGGATCCAGCTCCTTTGCTATTTTAATAAGCCTGGGCATTTGGGGGTCGTCGATGATAATAACGTCGGCGCCACCTTCTGAGCGAGGCGCAAGAGCGCCATTTTTGAGTGTCCAGAAACGATCTGCGTTTTGTTGGCACCAATTGTCGAGCATAACAACCTGCTCTGGCGTAAGACGGACGTCCTGATTGGCGACGCCTTGCAGAATATTGTGGTTGTTCTTCGTAATCCGGAAGACCTCTGGGCTAGGTTTTGGCACGTACCTGCCAGAATGTTAACGTGAAAATTCTGGGTACTCAGATGCACGACACGGACATACCATGAAGCATCCACGCCAAGTAGACGAAGAAAGCGGATTAGGGCATGTCGCATCAATGCTACACCACCGCCTTGAGGAGTGCTGTTGAAGAAGGCAATCTGAACCTTATCTTTCTTGAGGGCTTCGGCATACTTGAGTGTCGCCGCCCAAGTTGTCTCTGCATTGACTGTCTCCTTGTAGTCATCAAATACAGCCAGGTGAGCGTGTCCATTGCAGTCAACCGCGACTTTGTTCCGGTAGCCAATACCCAAGCGGAGCTGATTCGTGGGGCCAAAGTGCCTATGGCATACATGAGCCTTTTAGCAATATACGTGAAGTTTAAAGTTCGAGCCTACAATAAAGCCTTTCTTGTCATTGTATCCGATTCTTCGTCAACTCGCAAGCTGTTCTTACTGCTGTCGGCGAACATTTGGTCGAGTGATGGATCTTCGGGTATCACCAAGGTGACAATGTCGAGCTCCTGCCATAATCGCGCTGCAAGTTGGGGGCTGTGCCTCAATGCATTCGCATTGACTCCGGCACCGGTAAACTTGTACAAGTGTTCCCTCTGATACTCCCTAATCTTTTCGACGAAGAAGTCAACCAAGGACGGAGGCATATTGTCTTGTATAACAGGAGTGGAGCTGCCGGGCCTATCGAAGGGAGCAGATGTTCCTGACCCAATAGAAGCAGTTGGATCGGATTCGGCCAATTCGGACTGGGCTGCTGCCATTGATAGGCTTACGACTGCGAAGTCAATCGAGTAGGTCCCGTCATGGGCTGCGAAGCCGACATCTAGCGAGCCATGCGCGCCATCCTGAATTGCAATGCCGATGAAGAGGGACTACGCGGCCGTGTTGGCGGAGAAACCTTATACAGGATCCTCGGTGATGCTTACTTGAAGATTGACACCCTTCGCATGCTCGTCGTGCTTCCTCCGGTTCCTGATAGACGACTGGGCCTGAAAATCATGGCGAGTGGTCTGCCGGCGCAGGGCCGGTTGCGATCGCGGCGGCTTGAGGTGGGACTTGTTAACTTTGGAGCTAGGCAAGGACATTTTTGTGAAGTCAAGAGTTTCAGTTCCGGGCACAGCTGCGAATGTACGAAGGTATAGAGTAGCGGGTATAGCGGGTATAGCCGCAAGGCATAGTGTCTTACGTCAGTCAGTCATACGATTACAAAGTGGGGATCACCTCACTAAGGCGGCCGTAGTACAATCGTCTAGGATTGCTCGTGGACATGGAGAGATTTAACGGCCCTTTTCTATTGTTACACAGGATATTACTTGATAGGTGTACACATCGTGAGTCGTTGGATGCAGAGGCGTGGCGTAACGGTATTCAAATAAATGCACGGCGTCACATCGGCTCACGTTCGACAGCGCCCGGGTACTTCCGCAGTTCAGGCGCGAAGGTGAAGGGCCGATCACGTGCCGATGTGCATTGTGGCTAAGCCAACCAATGGGATGCAGCGGAACAAGGTCTCGTTCATAACCAAAGGATACAAAGACATTCAACGTGGGACAGGTAACGTACATAAAAGCATAGCATGATGCACCACGTTAACCACTTCCCCGAGACAGTCGATCCCCCATTGTTCGCCATCGCGTTACCACCTGCCGTCTCTCGGCTTGCGTTGAATGGTGAAGGTCATCGATGCCTTGTCTCAGCCGGACGAGCATTATCTCCGCCGTTAGTTGCGTCAAGTGGCGCTTTGCAAATTCTTTTTCTATCCCTTTCAAGGTGTACCCGGGTAGGCCGAAGACGGCAGCACCAATATTAGTGACGAAACCACCTCCAGCGCCCAAAACCCCCTTTACCAAACCCTTTCCACCCTCTCGCTTTGCGCCTATGTATGGCTGCACCAGAATGCCGCCAAAAGCATCATAGAATCCCATCGCAAATTCCTTCCCCGCAGCCTTGAGACCACTTCCAAATCCCGTAATCTCGTCCCTCCGCCTCACCGGGCCACCATTCCAAACGTACGAAGGAGCATTGTGGAACCCATTCGCCACGTTGTAGAAGAATGCTATGGGTGCTTCAAGACCAATCTTTGTCAACTGACCAGCGTAACGAGTGGAAGCGTGAGTAATGTGGTAAGCTCGGCCATGCTCTCCCTTGTCTCGGGGCTTCCACATCATCTTACATTTTTCACGGAACGTCGGCTTGTGTCCTTCTGGTATGGTTTGGTCGCCAGGGGATAGGGACTTTGTTGCCATTTTGTGAGCCAATTGTTCCATTTGATGTATCTTAAGTGGAGGCGGTGGTATTTCTCCTGCAGGTTTGTTGAGATAAGACGAGGGCGGGGAAAGAGCCGTTTCGCCATTCGCGTTGTTTGTAGGTGGAGGTGATTTGATGGACTCCTCTCGTGGTCTAACCGCAGGGCGTACTTTTAACTGATACAAGAATTCAGATGTTGCGTTGCTGACGGCCATGAAGAAGCCGGATACTGAAGCTAGGGCGCCAACGATGGGGTCCTCCGCACCTTCGTCTACGTACCAATGCCTATGACGTAAAAGCTTGAAATCCCGGGGCTGTTGGACACCTTCGTGGACGAGGCTACTGGCGGCGAAGGAGCTAAGACGTGCGCCTGACTTTTTATGTTTCCAGTGCGCGACCTTTGAAGGGCAAACGTCACAGCGTAGACTATCAATGTCGAGTCTTGACTGCACGTCTACTGCTGCGTTTTCAGCGCCGTGTTCTTGGGCAATGCTTTGTGCTATCTTTTGCACTGCTGCATGGACCTCTGGTTTCAAGGCGAAAGTGATACTGGCTGCGAGGGCTGCAGCAGTCAGGTTCTTGAATGAAACGGGCACTGGCCCTGCTCCGGCACGCGCGATCATATCACCCCAGAAAGGCTGGTCGCCAAAGAAAGGAACGACAACTGTTGGTCGCCCTGCTGCGATACCGGCTGCTGTTGTGCCTGCACCGCCGTGGTGAACGACGACTGATACGCGCTGAAAAAGCCAATCGTGAGGGCAGTTTCCGATGAGGTAGATATTGTCGGGAACTTCGACGCCGCCAACACCGCCCCAGCCTTTGGAAACAATAGCTCGGACATTGGCAAGTTTTATCGCTTCAAGGACGAGCTGAGTAAGGGCTTGAGGGTCGTCTACAACTATAGAGCCGAATCCTATGTAGACAGGCGGAGGACCCCTCTCGAGAAATTCGCTGAGGTCTACGGGAGGTGTGTATGATGTAGCCAGATTTAAGAAAGAGAAGCCGGCGATGCTGATGTGGGAGTCCCAGTCTTGTGGTCTAGGTATGAGTGACTCTGACCAGAGGTAGGTGTATGGAATGCGTAATCTGGGTAAGAGTTGGTATCCCCACATAGGACTGACAGGATCGAGCCGCAGCGTCCGTGTTCGGAACTTATTGATCAGATCTCCTAGTCTGGAAGACAATCAGCTAGTGTTCGGTATTCCTTTAAAATTGAGTATCATTAGCTAACCCTTGCCATGTCAACAGCTCCATCGCCATATAAGACAGGTAGTTGGCAACTTTTTTATCAGCTTCACCGTAGTTCATTGCTGCCAACGGATGATGAAATGCCTGCGTTGGTGACCACGGCATGGTAAACACCATGTGTAGCGGGATGCCAAGTTTTTCCGCACAGTGAATGTGTGACATGGATGGCGGGTTAGCGATGATGGCATCTGCGATGAAGAGATCTTTTGCGTCGGGTACCTGAGCCGCAGTTATCCTCGAGGCCATTCCGTCCCCGCTCTCGATACAGCTTCTCCAGACACCATTCATTATCTCAGTCATCTCTTTCCTACGCTTTCTAATATCGCCCGCCTTGATGCTTTTCATGCTCGGGAGAAGCCCTGGGTTCTTCACCATGTATGCCATTAAGGCTTCTGGGTCACCACCAATGCTGAAAAACTCGACGCCATTCGACTCGACAAAGTCCTTAAACACCGGATGCGTACAAATTCGCACTCGATGGTTGAACGGCTGCTTTTGCAACAACTGCGCGATGGGTATGAAAGGCTGAACATCGCCTCGCGAGCCAACGATATGAATGGCAATGTTTAGTCGCGGGCTGATAGCGACTTTCTCATCAAAGGCGTTGCTGATTTTGCGCGAGGCTTGCGATTGCTTCTTGTGTCGATGTTCGCCAAAAGACCTCTGGAAGCGCTTGAAATATTCGGCAAGCTGCTTGGGGTTGGAATGGAATTGTACGTTGATGCGTCCATCCGTACCCACATAGTTGGGGGTCTGCATGTTTGTGTCGTCGACGGCGACCTGCCCAGGATAACTGGACTTGAGGCGACTGAGAGGCATGATGCTGCAATCAGTGACCCTTTCAGCTGCGAGCCGCCATTCGCCGCCGCAATGCATTGGCTACCCAAATTCGGGTTGCTAATAAAAAACACGAAACAACCTTTTGTAAGGTTCATGACATAGTAGTCGTATGGTTGGATAAGTCCGCCAACACAACGTCAAAATCACCTGCCTACACAAGGGCTAAATTATCTTAAACTAGCCACAGGCCAATGCCAGCGGGCACTCTGCTGGCCCGGCGATGCAGCTAAACCTTCGCCTGCAATTCAATGTCAGCTGCAAACGTCAACACTAAGCGACAGCGTATTCGCAAGAGATCTCGCCGCTGTAGAGCCGTTAGCTGCAGGGCCACGCCTCCGCCTGGGGCAGCGTCATATCTACGGTGGACGATAACTAGGTTAACGGCCAAAATTCAATTTAAAATCTGAACAGGAAAATCTGGAAAAGTATGATACGTTGAATGGGCTCCAGCTGGCTTTGATTACGGCCCGCTCTAAGGCTTGCGAGAAGAGGACTTTCTGCGTCATCTTATCGCTCCAGTACTGCGCTGTAAGTTCTTGCTGAGTGGGCGTGCCTCTAGATCTATAGACACTAGAAATCCTACTACAAGACAGATCTTCTTCTAGTGGAGAGATGTTGCACGCCTTTAAGGAACTGATGTATTAGGGTGGCTTGAGAAAGTCCGTAATAATTAATGCACAATTTCCATACAACAACCAAACGTAACTCCACTTCGCCGCTGTTGTTGTGATAATTCGAGAGTGATATTGCTATGGTGCCTCGAAACCGCAAGGTTGGTGTTGAGTGAACGAGTCCGTATCATCATTTATTATACCTTTAACATTAGGGCAAGAGGAAATATGTGCATTCGTCTGTAATTACTTTACCGTAATGCTCCCTCTAGACTCATGTAGCCTTAGAACTCGCAGGAAACACCAGAGTGGAACATTTTGATGATGCTATTTGAATGTGCTTGTAGCTACTAAGGGTATGTACTCGGCAAATCCACAAAATTACCCAGCACAATATATCCAATATTCACACCCCCCGGTCCGCCCAGGTCTGCAAGCAATTAATGCACCCCAGCCCATGAATATATATTCCCGAACCACTCACTAACCCAAATCCACGTGGCTCCCGTATTTATATCGAACGTCGCCTCTTAGTCTATCTCAACCTGAACGTCGACTAAACACCCTCCGTCCCATATACGCTCAGTGCGCAGAAAGCACTGTGCGGGACACGTACCAGTGTGAGCAATGCACCACTCCAACCGCTCAGAGGAAGACGTCGAAGACTCGCGTGCCCTTCTGCCGGAGTCCGAATGGACGAAATCAGATGATGCGAATCCCGCATTCGACAGGCGGCCGTATCATCGAGCGTGGGAGGTGTGGGTCATTGGATTCATATGCCTGATATCCGGGATGGGTATTGGGGCTCTGTTGAGTCGGACAGGGGCGGTGAAGGGCGGCGGGATGGGTTGCATGGATGGTAGTGGGAAGGGGAACATGGAGGGGGTGGAGAGCGCGCCTTTTGGTATGTACTGTAAACCGCATTTTCTTCAACTTCTTGATCTATCGGTCTTGACGTTCTGCATTTTCTATGTCCCTTTTTCTGGTAAACGAGTAGAGCATGTCAAAGACTAACGTGACTGACGAAGGCTTCAACGTCTCCGTGACATTCGCACCAAATGTCGACTTCCAGAAGGACGGCGGGCCCGAGGCGGATGCTATTTGGGATTCGCTTCAACCTCGTATGTTTCCATATTCCATATCCTCCACCCTATCTATCCATCTTCCTCCTCCCCCCATGCCCTTTCCAGTTCCGCCATCACTCCTATTCCGTCTACATGGCAGGAAGACTTCACATAACTCATTCTGTACTCAACTCTCTCTAGGCGGAAAAGGCTTCATCCAACTCGATTCCGCCGGAAACGCAGTCCCGTACGACATGCAAGACGAAACCAACACCAAGATAGGAAACATGAAAGTGGTCTCCGTGTTCCATCAACTCCATTGCTTGGTACGTCCCCGTCCACTCCTTCCCGCCATTGGACTATCCCTTCCCGCTTGTTTCTTCACTCTCCCTTTCCCTGAATATCCCTCTTTTCTTTCTTCTTACACCGTTATCCAATGCATCCCCTTCCCCCTCCCCCTTCCCCTCCCCTCTCCCCAACCAAACGACTAACAACCCACAGAACCACATCCGCAAATCCCTCCTCGCCTCCACAGCGCCAGACCCCTCCACCCTCTCCGACCCAACCCACTCCTCCTTCTCCTCCAACTCCAACCCCAACTCCGCCTCAAACCCCCCATCGAACTTCCAATACCTCGCCCCGCACCTGAAAACTCACTGGCACCACTGCTTCGACTACCTCCGCCAATCCCTCATGTGCAACGCCGACACCACGCTCGAGACCCTGGAGCGCAGCAAGGTCGATGGACGGTTGTTAAGGAGTGTAGATGGGTGGGGCACGAAGCATCAGTGTCGGGATTTCGGGGGGCTTTGGGGGTGGGCGCAGGAAGCGAGGGCTGTGGGGTAGGTGGAAGAGTGTAAATAGCGTGAGACGCGACGAACACGGGAAAGGAAATAAAGTTTCGAATATCAAAAATCCATTTTGTTCCCTGCTACCTGTGCACTATCAGCTGCAGAGGCTATAAGGGAGGGGTAAGAAAGTTCACTCTCAGTATACATGCCCTTTGATCATCTCCAAGGCTTGACGTCTGTCCTTGGAGATGCATATGTGTATTAATCCATTCACTGATGACGCAGTACCTCCCGTAAGCAAATCCAGGAAGCTCACTGGGCAGAAGTGAGTCCAACAAGGGAGCCATCATCCACCACACCAGTGCTCCACCTGGGGTCATCACATCGATTGGTTCAATCGAGACCCTCTCCGTCACGCTTGAACGGCCCTTCGTGAACGTTCCCGGGAGGTGCCGGCGAGAGATACGCAGGATACTCACGGCGAATATCCGCAAGGTACCCTCTCATACCCTCGCTGACTACCAACTCCCCTTTGGTGGCATCTGGGTGCCTATCAAAGAAGTCGGACAGGAGCACCGTCTGATGGACCACCATTGTCATCCAAGGGTCCTGCATCATCAATTCCCGAATAGAGGGCTTCGTTGTGCTTCCATCACTCCAAATGATGGCAGTGGGACGAGGCGTAGCACATGGGGAGCCGCTGCCGTTGGTCAATCCCACGCTGCCAGTGCCACTGGGTTGTTGCACTGGTATAGCATTGGCTCCAGAGCCCACTGTACGTCCCACTTGCGCTGCGGGCACAAGTGAAGACGGGTGTTCAGTGGACAATGAAACGTGCCCCGGACGCGAGGTCGAGAGAACACCGTCTCTTGCCCGATACTCCGCCGCCCTCTCCCTTTCTGGCGAGCGGGAACGGGCGCGGCCAGGCCTGTAGGTATCATCCCCTCCACGCATTGGAGACGGGAACATTCTGTTCTCAACTCGTCCTTTCTCACTTCCGATTCCGTTGTAGTTACGTCGATTGCCGTTATTGCCGGCTGCGAGGGGCTGGACCGCGGCGGGAAGGGGTGCGCGAACGGCCTTCGCGTACAACAAGCGCCACTCGGGTTTGCGACAACCTGCATGACTGTTGCGGAAGTCAGAATTGAATCTTGTAAGAGCGGACAAGAGATACATACGCGATCCACCATTCGTCGTTGGTCTCGTCAAGCAGTCGAGGGCAGGCCTGGAGTGTACGGTCAGTTTTTGGTCGTCCAGAGAGAAGGCCAGATAACTCACCCTCGACCAATGCTGGTCATTGTCAGGGCACCTCGGGCATACCGAGCCACATTCTTGCCAGTTGGGGTGATTCTGCCATCGAAATTCCCAGCAGCGAATGCAGCGAGTATGTCGATGGCTTTGAGTGCCTAGAGAAGCCCTCATCTCCTTTGAGAGCTCCATTACTAGACGCTGGGTTGGGGCCGCTGCAAATGGGGATGTGAGACTTCCCGACGCAGCACCGTTGGACGCGGCCTGGAGCCCATTCGCAGGAGCTGGAGCTCCGTTCAGGAAGCTAGCCATGTCCCACCAAGTATGTCGAGCTCAACGGAGAGAGAAGGAGGGCTGTGTAGCGATGGGGATATCAGCAGTAAGAGAAGAGATGCGTGCGAGTGTCTTCTTTATGTTGACTGTGGGCGGCAAACAGCCTAGCGAAATCGGAGCAAACGAGCCCCGAGCAAGGAGAGGTGAAAGTGGGAGAAAAGCGGTCTGAGAGCGATGTTGACGATCGATATTCTTTTGTTGACTAAGCTGCTGTTCAAGGTAGGAAGGTGCGCTGGGTGTCTAAGAAGGAAGGAGCGGGTCTCTCACTTTTTTTGAACGGATGACTAGTGGGGAGGTGAGAGGAAAGGACTTCGGAATAGAATAGTCAAGACATGGTTTAAGAAAAGCGTGGAAACACGCGATTACAGAATGATGTAATGGGCGGAAATGAAAGCACGAGGATGAGTAAGAGTAGAATGGAGTTAAGGGTGAGTATCCAATACATTTACCTGAGGCGTCTCATAGCACTAAGGGTAGTCAATATCTAACCGAAGACAAAAAACCGCTGAATCCATCTCTAGATGCTTTGCGCCGGCGCCAATCCTCTATGCAATTATTACATCCGCTTCGTTACAACGCACGCGAAAATGGATCATTGCCAATCGTCCCACTCTTGGGCGTTCTTCTTTCTCCTCTCCTCCTGCGACTCGTTTTTCTTTGATTTGCCTTTTGTCGGGGCGCGGAGGAAGTCCTCGGGGATGTCGTTCCAATCTTTCGTGCTCTTTGGCGGTGGCGGTTGCACCGTTTGCGCTGCCTTACGTTTATCGGCTCTCTCTTCGTCACTTGAAACATCATAATCGTCGTCGTCGTCTTCGGATATGTAATTATACTGGTCGAACTTTTTACGGCCCATCGGTTGAAGCTGCACGTCACCGTCTGCGTACATTCCGCGTTCCCGGCCTAGGATCTGGTCTGCTTTGCTCGGACTTCGCCGGCCTTCCAGCGGAGTGCTCACAATGCCGTTTGACGTCGTCAGGTAGCGTGCTTCGTCTCCGTGTTTTCGAGGAGCCTGCCATTCAGGCTGACGCGGTAGTCGAGGGGTTGGAGGAGAGTGCCTGTTCGATTGCCACCCTTCTGGTACCCTACCAGTCCGTCGAAATTCTGCTTCTGTGGGAGAGTCGACCCCCCAGCCTGCCGCACGCTCACGTTGCTTCTGGATGCGCTCCTCCGCCAAGCGTTCATTTTGTATACGTTCTCTTGCGGCAACCCATTTTTCGCTTGCTTCCCAGGACCAGCCATCTCCAGTAGTAGTGCAGATCGGCACAAACCAAAGTAAAGGGGAAGGCCCAAAGACATGGCCGAAATTGCGTTTCCACCCGAGGTCAAACGCATTCGGCAAAAGCTCATTGTCGCGTTCATCCAAGTATTCCTCATAGCGGTCATAACCATGCTGTCGCTCTCGTTGTTCATAGGAATTATGCATCGGGGTGGAATAGCCATTGGCAACCGCGCCATTGGCAGGGGATGGAGTTGCTGAGCGAGACGGAGACTCGCCTTCCTCTGGCCTGGTAACCCCCGGAAGAGCATTGGCGTGGATCTCGCGCAACTGATCGCTGATGCTGAGACGGCCGTGGGCCTGTGCGTCGAGGTAGTTCCGGTCATGGAGGTGCTGACGCATCGAATTGCGAAGCGGGGATAGATATCTAGTCTTTTCCAAGCTTTCAATTGTTGTCCTGCCCTGGCTTGTTAACCACAAATGCCACGCCGCGAAACCCGTTAAGACCAGGCCAATGATTCCGGAAAGGACGGCGAGTAGGACGCAGTTGACCGGCATGAACGTCTCCGCATATTCCCCATTGCTGATGACTTCTTCCCAAACCCAGATAGCAGACGTGGCAAAAGCCACCCAGCAGAAGAGCGATACGTATATGAGGAACAAGAGAAAGGCCTTATAGTTGCGCAGTCCGACGCATGTCGCAAGCCAAGGGCAGTGGTGGTCCATCTTCAGCACGCATCTCTTGCACGTAGAGCAGTGGTGCGCCCTGTCCGGTTTCTTTGTCTGGCATTTCTTACAAAACCTGATATCGCCGGTCGAGGCCTTTACTGTGAACGATGTGTACTGCATCCCTCCTCCTTCCTGTGTAGGGAGTTGCGCATACCCATTCGTCGGGTTAAGAGGCGAGCCCGGGTCGGTGAAAACGGCGGTGGTATAGCTCCAATTGAGCATCACGTAGAAGAAGACGCCGAGGAGGGCGGAGAACTTCCCTACAGGTCCAAGGTCAGCCGCGACTCAACGATTCTGCATAAAGCGTACGAGGCGCGTCCAAGGAGCGTCCACTCACCCGTCCATACGTGGCCATTTGTCCACGATGTGAAGCCAACGTCTGCTTGTACCCATACCGCCCAAGTTGTCAACCCGTACACAAAGGCTAGGGGGAAATATGTGATGGTGTTGCAGCAGAATCGCTCCACTCGCCGTGCAAGTCCCCGACGGCGCATGTTCCTCGAAGGCGACGAAGGGGGCGATGGAGAGCCTAATGTGGCCATTCTCGCCCAGCAGCGACTGCGGAGGGCATAGATAGCGAGTAGCAATATGCGGCGATGCGCAAAAGAGAGGACTAGAGGGCAGAGTAGGCGGTGGAGAAGTCCATTTGGTCTGGTTCGCGTCAGTCGGCGACAGGGGGCGTGGGCGCTGACGACTAGCGACCTTCGTGTTGCAGTTGTGGCAGAGCGGTTTCACAGAGGGCGCACGAGCAGCCCGATGCTGCCGGAAGAGCCTACGACGACGCGCAGGCTGACGGGAGGATAAAATAAAGGTAACACGGGTGGTACTCTATGTTGAGCGTGGGAGGAACAGTAGGGTTAGCAGGGTGGTATGTTGGGTCCCGCAGACAAGTCGGGAGAATCGGTGAACGACCAATCGGGTTAGCGCACTATCGCTCTGTTAAGGTCACGTGACCATATACTAAGGGACGAGTACGAGAGTCCGCGTGTGCAAGTGCTGGGCAGAGTTAGTTCATGTGATCCTTTTTCAGGGGGATTCGCTCGCTTTTGTGTCTGGTTGGGAAAATGGGAAAGCAAAAGGGCCGATATACAGCTGTGCGAACGCCTCAAGTGTTTGAGAATCCGTGGTCCCCAGTCTCGATCAGGGAAGTCTGCGAAGCCGCGATGTATGCAACGTCCAACTTGCGGCGTCTATCACGCTTCACGATAGCCATAATTGGATCTCCCGTCCCACCTCATGTAGGGTAAGGAGATCCATTGGTCCCATCATGATGCTTGTAGCAGGGGCTTCGATGTTGAGAGACTCGCCGGAGAGGACGAAACCAGCGGTCGTACCTGCCCTTCCCTGCGAAACGGCACTTGCAAGCAAACAGCCCGTACTGCGTGTAGACCCCCCTCCTGTTACGACTCATTCCCTCCGCTAGTCTTCATGTCCTTCTGTTCTTCTCTTCGTCTTTTCTTCAACTCTCTTTACATGGTGGAAATGCCATAGCTCTTTCATTTCGTTTCCTTCCTCTGCCCACCATGGTGCTGGCATACAGGAAACGCATTCTCCACCTTCCAGCCCTCCTTTTCCTCGTCCTGGTCTTGTACTTCTACCATACAACAGTCCACCTTGGTCGAGAGTCGGCGATTGATCCGGTACATAGCATCCCTCGGAATTTGGCTGCAAACAGGACATTAGGATTCGGCTCAGTTCTCGTCGTATCGAGGGAAGGCTCTCGTCGACGCCATGCACTAATTCAGGCCGCGAACGTCACCAATATCGACCTCACCATACCTCCGCAACCCATATGGACTGAAGAGAATCTGGAAGACTTCAGGAACGGCCAGGAGGACGATGGTGTCAATCGAGGTTCCATGTTGGCGTGGCTTGGGCATCATAATGTTCTGAAACGGTGAAATTGCCCAGCGCCCAGAAGCCATACGCTTCCGTGCTAACCGGATTCCCACTGACATCTCAACGCAGATTCCTCGATTCTGGCCTGGAGGCTGCCCTCATTCTCGAAGATGACGTGGATTTCGACATCCGATTGCGCAGCGTTCAGGTACCGCTTGCCGCTCGCGCAGCCCGCTCCATGCTACCGCCTGCGAAGTCACGCTCGAAGATGGGCTCGAAAATAGACTCGTGGACGAGAAAGTACCGGGGCTTCTCTCAATACTGGGGAAATCCAGCCTCGTGGGACCTTCTGTACATCGGACACTGTGGAGATTACTTCCATCCTGTCTCGTTCGAAGGCATCGCGGATAGACCAGATGGTTACAACCTCAGCAAGATTCCACACACGATATATTACGACTCGACTCTTCCCTCGAGACCCGAACTGCATCCGTTCACTATGAGCCTGATGGACAGACTTCGAGTACCAAGCGATCATAGAGTCTTCCATCGTTCGAAGTTCCCCCTCTGCTCATTTGCCTATGCCATCACTCGGAGAGGTGCGGAGCGTCTCCTTCAGGATCTCGCGCCGGCCCGTCTCCGCTCCAATGGTCCCCGGGCATTCGATGTTGCTCTGCTACATGCATGCCTAAAAGGCTCCGAGACGCCGTCTCCTACTCCCCAGCAATACATTGATTCGCGGCCCGAACTTCGAGACAAAAAGCATATGAGCCCCGGTCTTCGGTGTTGGACAGTCAATCCAGAACTCTTCCATCATATGCCTGGTGAAAGCGAGATTGCCCGCGTTGGGGAGGAAACACAAGGACTACAAACATTTCTGCCACCCGTCGACCAGGCTGCGCAGTGGGTCGTGTGGGAACGGAATGAGACGGCGAATATTGGGTGCGGGTTCTGGAGCGGCCACTTTGCATTCGATGACGGTAATACGCGGCAACTTGGTTTTCTGCGGGAGCATGTAGGACGGAAGGGACAATGCTTGAAGCCGAACAGGAATCCGACGTGGTCGTGAGGTTCGAGGGAGCATTCGCGCTTTTCACTTCCCCGGGCGACGTGCACTTCACGTTTATTGATATCTTTACCATATACAGCTTCGGAGCAAGCTTAACTCTGCGTCCATTTCGAGCAGCTACGGCTGGCTGGGAGGGACCAAGGCGAGCAAAAACTCGGGTCAGGCGTAACGGGTCGTGTATGAATACCCTTTCTGTTCTTCCACCATGATGTACGATATATCATCCATATTTACTCTGACTAGAAGGAGAAAAATGCTATTACTCAATGTCTATAGGTACCTAGCCACTCAGCTATCTGACACCCTAACGCACCCGACACACTAGCCGCATCTGTCCACTAGCTCAAACTACCACGACTACACTCCACCTCTTCTCAACTCGATTCAAACGCATCCAACTGTTCCCCCAACTATTCCCCCAAACTTCTACACTCATCCTCGGAGATCCCAACATGACATCCAAAGAACAATCAACCCTGTCCTCAACCTCAAATCCATCAGCCACATGGCGCCCCCTCTCTCCTCAGGATCTCCCGCAAGTGCACTCCATCTCCTCGACAATCCACCCAGACCTCCCAGAAAGCGAAGACGTTTTCCTGGAACGGATCGAGCTTTTCAACGCGGGGTGTTTGGGCTTGGAAGTCTCGGGTGAAGAGGGAGGGAGGAGATTAATCGGCTATGCGATCGCTCACCCTATTTTCTGGAGGGAGCCTCCGGAGTTGGATAGTTTGTTGGGGGAGATTGCTAGTGTTGAAAAGAAGGGGGAAGGGAAAGGGGAGGGGGAGGAGAAGGTGCAGTTCTACATCCACGATCTAGCGCTCCTGCCCGAGGCCAGGGGAACGGGGTTCGCGCAACAGGCGATTGAGAAATTAGTCACTGTGGCGGAGGAGTCGGGGTACGCGAGTGCGGGATTGGTCAGCGTGTACGGGACTGCTGGGTTCTGGGGGCGGTATGGGTTTGGGGGTGTGGAGGTGGGGAAGAAGTTGCGGGAGAAGTTGGAGGGGTACGGGGACGGGGCTGTGTGGTTGGAGAGGAGGATCAAGTGATGGAGATGGAGGGGGAAAAGATGGTGGTGGAAGTAAAATTATCGCAATCGAAAGAGTGAGGGTGGATTGGATTGGATCTACCGTCTACCGCCTATCAACTACCATCTGATTCTGCATCCTGTCAAACTGTCCTCCATCGGGTCAACTCCTCCTGCTTTAGCACCCGGGACCATGCATTCTTGACGCTCTTCCTACTTTCACCAGTCGGGAGCGCCGTCCTCTCTCTCCCCCTCAGCTTCCCTCTTCCAGTCTGGGGATCCGGCCTCCCTCTTCCAGTCTGGAGATCCGGCCTCTCTCTTCCAATCTGGAGATCCAGGCTCCCTTTTCCAGTCTGGGGATCCAGGCTCCCTCCTCCAGTCTGGAGATCCAGCCTCCCTCTTCCAATCCGGAGCCCCCTCCTCGCCCCTCTCAATAATCTTCTCCCTGTCCACCCTCACCACAGCCTCCAACTCCCTCCTCGCCACATCCCTCTTCCTCGCATTCGTGCAGCAATCGAATCCGCACCCGTTTCTAGCCCACACTCCCGTATCGAAGCTCACACATTTGTAGAAGCCGGTGGCTCGGCGCCTGTTGCAGCCGCTGTCGCCGCAAATGTTGAGCGGGCCGCAGGTGCCGCTGCACGCGGTTTGGTCGGCTGTTACCCAGAGGGCGGAGAAGGAACCGGCGGGGCCGCTGGGGGGATTGTTAGTAGGGTTGGGTGCGTAAGGAGGAGGGGATTTGATTTGGGAACCATGGCATGTGGGAATCCCCAAGGGGAAACCCTGCGCAGGAGGAAGGAGAACAAGAAAGGGGGGAAATGGCCGTACCCAACGATCTGATTATTGCCACCGGGATAGCTCGTTCCGATGTAGTTCTGGCAGTTCGTGTCCGAGTAGAAATTCACCTGGCCTGCCGAGGCGAGCGAAACCAGGGCGGCGGAGGCCGTGAAGAGGAGGCTCTGGACGTGCATTCTGGTTTGTAAAGAGCCGCTTGGATAGCTGCGCTGTCTTGGGTTTGAGAGGATGAGGAGGAGCTGGTTGAGCGTTGTGAAGGGGGAGCATTGTGTTTATATATCTATTCGTTCAGCCTGCCTGTTTGGGAAGTAAGTCTAGACGTGGAAGTCCATGAGACGGTACGAATGGTGGCAGCATCAGCATGGACTTGGCACTTGGAGTCTAACGTGAGGAAGTGGAGTCTTTTCCGTCAGTGTACGATCGCTTGTGCTTAGGAAGCTTGAGATGCTGATGGCTGCGTAGATGAATGTGGACGAAAGCGGGAATGGGCTAGCTTGTTCAGGACATTGGGCTCAGGGGGGTTTACAAAAGGGTACTCTTGACGGTAGAGCCAAGCGGTAGGCGAATACAATGAAGGGAAGGGCGTGCGGCTTCACGCATGCCCTCGCAGGGAAGTAGGTGGAGCGGACCGAGTGTGCCTTGCAGGGCCTTAGTGGTGCGTGGGTCGTGTGCGTCTACGAGCTCAGGGTGAGCTTTAATGCTCCTGTAGACCGGGGAGGAAAGGGCGCTGGCGCCGGTGATAACTCGGACCGCACGAATTACTACTTGCAAATACCATTTTCTTGAGCCGTCCTCACTGTAAATGGATGTCGAATTACAATAGGTACCGGGAACGTGTTGTAGTGGCATAACACAACATCACTATCCTGTGGTTATTCTCCAACCCCGACTTCATTCATTCATCATTGGATTAGGTAAAGAACTGTTTAGTCATTGAGCAGCTTCCCAAACAAGTCGTTGCTAGTTTTTTATCTTCTGCTGATGCTTCGCGGAGTACTCTCGTCTATGGTTAGCGCTTACCCCGGGGCTGTGTAATCTCAAATCTTTTACGAGCCACGTGGGAACTGGAAATCAAGTGAAGGAAAGACAAACGCCGAGAGTTGGAGATGCCGTTAAATAGCCGCAATGCCTCCTTGTGACAGCATCGGGCCTTCTTCCGCTCCTGTGGGTTTACAACCACCATTGTTCTTCTGTTTCGTCTATTGAGAGCCTCTCCAGGTCGCCTCTTAGCAAAGCCCACGTACGCCTACGGTGGCTTTCAAGCGTTAAAGCAATGATTACATCTCGCCATACACCGAAATCATGTCAAATATGGAGCTGTGTGTTGTGCTTATCACAAAAGTTATATTTAGGTCAAAATCGCTTCGGAAAGAGTAATGGACAGCTGTAAACATGTTGTGCACGATTACTTCTCTTCATCGGCCTTGGGCTTCAGACACTTGGAATCAGGATTAAGTCTCCTAAACTCCTCTCGGGCCGCACCCTTGTCGGCCCTCTCCTCCCAGGGTATCCTCGGAAATCGCTCTGAGCAGGATGCCACTTGTCCCACTCCGAGACATTACGTCCACTGGCAGTAATAAGCGCGGGCGGTATCTGGTCGTCTAGGACGTTGTAATATTCTCTAATCCGGGGTCGAGTAAGGCCACGCGCGTCCACGACGTTACGTGTGGCATCAAAGTGCCGCAGAACACCATCGTGACGAAGGCACCAAATGCCGGGTCGGTCGCTTTTCATAGCCTTGAATATTTCTAACCAAATGTAGTAAGAGTCAAACCTTTACAGGCAGTTTCTAGGCCTAAAGTAAACAATCAATTCAATTCTCATCCTGCGAGCCCCACTTAATTGATTGTTAGCAACTCTGGTATGGCCATGCAGATACAGTTAGAACCTGGGTATAACCAATACATCGGTATACGCAAATGCATCTATCGGCGTAAGCAAAATAACCCGCACCAACCCCTTTGCTTATACGCAGGTCAGACTGTGGCGCAAAGTGCAGGGCAGCGGCGGGGTAGGACTGATATCCATGTGAACATAAATACGAACATTACCCAGCTTAGAATGACACCAGAAGACCAGCAAGACACAAACATTTCCTCTCCACTCTGGGAATCGTCACCACTCTTATAAGGGCAACATGCGGTCCTACTTTTTCAAGCTCCCAGCCATTGCAGCTGTCCTTTCTCCTGTCTACTCTATGCTGTTCGGAGTAACAGAGGGTCAGGTTCAAGGAGTACGTCCTCTGTTCAACAGATTTTAATCATTCCTTAGCTCCTTGCATCAAGAGAAAACCAGCTAACTAGTAACACTCCTCTTCTAGCGTGGTATCATCTGCCCACAAGCTATCCCTCTAGCAGCCGAGCGCCCTACAGAGAGCCAACGCCAGGAGGGCTCTAAGCTCTTCGCGCGCGCATGCCAGGCGGACATGATCAGCTGCAGGGAAGACAGGGACTGCTTCGAGTACAACTGCAGCTTCTGTGCTACGCTTCGCACTCCATCCGGTAATTACACTCGATGCCGCTAGATTTGTGTACGCGGTATTAGCATTGTGTTGGGCTGCGCTGTTGCGTCTTGTTCAGAGGTCCATTCCATTAGCTCGGATGCGACATCGCTAATTCATAAGTGGCTGTCGCGGGGAAACCAAAACTTGTCCTGTAGGCAATCAAACATGGTAAACATCCAGCGAAACCTCCTTCTGCTCTGACAGCTCGTTGTGGTACGCTGTTGGCTGACATATTTGTTTCGTTGGTCGTGCCCCATGCTTGGGCAAAGTGAAAGCTAAGGGCTTTTTTTGCTGACTTTTTGTTCCTGACTTTTTTCTCCTGACTTTTTTCTCCTGATTTTTTTCTCCTGACTGTTTCTCCTAACTTTTTCTCCTGACTTGAGTTTTTCTCCTGGCTTCTGTCCTGACTTTTGTCCTGACTTTTTTCCTAGCGATCTTTTTGGTTTTGAAGGGATTCGGAAAGTGTTCAGGATTTCCGCAAAGGTGAGCTCCGCGCTAAAGTGGTGTGAAGGGGGAATGATTTTGAGGAATGGATGTGCCTCGATATCGATCTTAGCAGATGGGAGATTGGTCTCGTTTGTTTAAGTTTTCGACGAATTATTGATTGGAGATTGCAGGGGAATTTTACTAGATATTACAAATCAGCATCTTAATCCTTTTTTTCTTCGATGAGCGTAGATGCAATCCAAAACCTCGTCAAGGGACCATCGACATGTTAGTCGCCCCCTTACTTGAAGAACAAGACTTTGGCTATCCTCAACATCAACATCCAAAGCCACAACCTCCATCCGGTCGAATGCATGATCCGAATCGAAAGATGGCTAATCCCAACCACCTTCCTCGCCCTCCCCACGGCTAACTCATCATACCTTCTCAGCGCCTCCTTCATATTCCCACTGAGCACCATCGACTCCGCCAAATCCCACCCATCCATCAAAGCCAAATTAGCGCCGTTCCCAGCGAAGGGAGAAACAGCATGATTCGCATCTCCAATAAACACAACCTTCTCTTGCAAATCCTTTAGCTGTGCATTCTCGATATACCCGTCCGAGTGAGCGAACGACTGCTTATCCATCGCATTGAACTTGTTGAGCGTCTTCACAGCAGTGGCATCCAAAATCCTCTCGAACCTCTCTCCGTAAACAGGCACGCCAATCTTCCTCACCTCCTCCATAATCTCCCGGCTCTCTTCCTCGGACATCGGCTGTTTTTTGGGCTGTGGTGGTTCATCGACACGCCACGATAGACCCCACAGCATCTCCTCCGAGTTAACGGGCGCTACGAACAGCGCTGGTCCAGCCCCCGAGATGATCGCGCCGAACTGATCTGCCCTTCCACTAGGCAAATGCTCCAAGCCCGTAGTCCCATTGATACAAGTCGGGCCCGCAAAGTGCAGTCCATCGCTCGGGCGCAGTAAAGTGCGCAGTTTACTGCTACTCCCATCCGCTGCAATGAGTATATCCGCATTCATCGTTCCCTTCGACGTTTGCACCTCAATGCCCCCGTCAGCAGAACCAGAAAGGCCCCGTACGCTCTCGCCCCAGCGGATCTCCACACCAGGCAACACCTCAGCGGCCGCGACGAGCTCGCGCCGCAGATTCCCGCGCGCAATCCGCATACCCGCGACTGGCAGTCCGGGTGGCGTTCGACTCCTCATCTTCAACACTTCATTCCAGTCTCTATCCCAGACGACAAAACCTTCGCCCCTGTCTTCCTCCCTGGCGTTTCCCCCCTCATCCTGCGCACCTAGACCGGCGATGGCGACGTCCAACAGCCGATCCAACATCCCCATCTTCTGCAGCGTCTGGATGCCCGCGGACGGGCGATCCGAACGCAGGGATAAGGAGTAGCCTTCGCGATTTGGGGGGACGGCGCTGGGGTCCCGCTCGATGAGCGTGATGGCCGGGACGGGCGTGGACGGGGAGATGCTGGGCCAGAGTTTGTGGAGGGAGAGGGCGAAGGCGAGGCCTGAGATTCCGGCGCCGGAGATGAGGATGGATTTGTTTTGGAGGAAGTGGGAGTTTTGGGGGGTGGGTGGGGAGGCCATTTTGGTACCGTAGGGCGGTTGGTGTTGATGGATGAGCTGGATGTGGGAGGGCGGAAGATGAAGGATGGGATGGATGGGATGAATTGATATAGATTGTAGAACACGGTTGGATGACGAGAAGGAAGAGGGAATGAGGAGTTATTGGACGTGAGGGGAAGGGTTCCTTCGATGGTCTCGTTTAGGCAAGCATCGAAGGGTGCCTCTTACTCTTTAAGCTAGAAAACCCGCAAGCTCAAATTAAGGTAAAAGGATGGATGAAGTAAGCTTTTCAGACGAATCTGAGAGATTGAATTGAGTGTGGAAATGCTGGGTAGCAAACTCTGTTTATGTTAACTCATGTTAGGCAGACACCTGCATGCAGCCGTCCCAGGGTGGTAGCGTGCCTGCTCTAGGCCCATTCATATTGAGCTCCCAGTAGATGTTACTCGATGAAAAGGCTGCGAAATTCTCCTTTGTCGTGTGTGTTCAAAGACGGAAGGTCTGGAGGGGTTGCGTCACCACGTCGTCGGAATGTCGGTGGAATCGGAGCTGACGTTGAGCGACCACCGACTTGTAATACGGCCACGAAAACTAGGATATATTCAGCCTACAATTTCCGAGGCCTAATGCTACTGCCTATCGTTGGGTCTTTCCAGAGGCATTTTGGGGAGCACAAGGCAATTTGATCGGGAAGTTGATTCCAGAAATTATAATTTAACTGTTCTGCACACGCTGTTACCCATGCGAAAGGATACGGTATATGCGCGCCGCCAACGCCCGCTACAAGACCGAAAGCATGGTATCTATAAATGCAAATAATAGGAATCTAAAGAAAAAGGGTATAAGAACTCCGCCGCATGATGCAGATGAAACACGAATCGAAACAAGAAAGCTTGAACTTTTTAAGCTCAGACGTTTCAGACCTCGAAGTTGTCTAGCCAGTGCTTCACCACGACCCTGCCTTCCTCAAACGCGGCACCAGTGCGTCGCCGGATGATCGCAGCATGGCTATGCTGATGCAGGTGGATATAGACGGGGTACTTCTTGAAGCCTACGCCATCCAGAGCATCGATCATGGCGAACTGCTCTTTCGTCAAGGCTAATGTAGGAAAGTCGGGCTCGCCGTTCACTGTGGGCTTCTCAACTGACTTCCCTTTGGTGGAAGCGCGTGAATATTGTGGATCGTCGGAAGAGAGATATTCTTCTTCGTGCATGTTGTTCATATTCTCGTACATTTCTTCGACCCCTTCACGCATCTCCGTGATCAAAGGTATCCTGTATTCGCTGACATTGATGCCTGCTTTTCCTTCTTCGTGCAATCGAATGCGTCGGCTGCTTTTGAAGGACTGGACAAGGGCGCCGGTGAGGAGTGCTGTCGTGCCGATCGGTATGAAGATGATGAGGAAGATGCCGAACGGTATTTCACGAAACAGCTTGCGAGACAGAATCTGGGTCAAAGCCATGCTCTGGCGCTGTTTCTTGGACACAGGATGTTCCCCGTCCATGATGACCGGCTCATACCCCTCAATGTAGTTGCAGTCTACGGCGTCCATATCGACGAAGGGATCAGTTGCAGAAATACCGGCGGTGTACCAGGTAACCGTACGGTCATTGACGGCGTTCGCATACAGGCTCCTGTGTTTGAACTGGGCCAATGCCTTTATGAAGATATGCTCGGGGTCGGCGAGAACTGCGAGTAGCGGGCGTTTGGTCTCTCTAAACTGATCGACCATGAAGAGCTGTTTGCCGCTCATGGAAACAGCCCGCGGTCCGAGGACGTTCCATATGTAATTCGTAGCTCCAGTGAGGGGAGTTCTGACGCCCAAATGTGGAGTAGCGAACGTTGTGAAGTTGACCGGCTCGATCCGCTCGAAAATTCCTTTGTGGTAGAGCAACCCGATGGCATAGCGAGCAATGAGTCCTCCCAGAGAGTATCCGACAACGCTCATGCGCTTGATGTCGTGACCGTCCTTCTCGAATTCCTCCAATTTTTCTTCTATTTCGCGGGTGACCCGTTCGCCGCCGACTTCGATGCCATCATAGGTGAAGCTATGGGAGTTGCGCTCTGTGACGAGGATGTGGACGTTTTCTTGAGAGTATTTCTCGCGGAGAGAGTCTTTGAGAAACTGGAGATGGCTCGGGCTGCCCCAGAGACTATAACACACCGTCAGGCAACTGAACGTAAAACACGGCACAGGTGAAAGTTACCCATGGATAAGGACAACAAGATGTTCGGGTGTATTTGACGTGGCGGGAGCGGCTGCGGCGGTAGCCATTGGATGCTGTGAATGAGGTGGTGAAGCTGAAGTGAAGTGGAGCCTCAAAGGGAGAGAGCGGTCTGAGGTTATCAGCGACTTCACCGCCCGTTTCCTCGTCCGTGGCACCTGTGTACGGAGCTATGCAAGGGCTGAAGCATTGCAGGCTACCATGTAGATAAGACGGAAGCGGGCGAGACCTTAGCTCCGTCTTCAGCCTTCAGCCGTAAAACGCGGACAAACTCAGTACTTACGTCATCGATTTTGCGCAGCCGCCAAATTCACCAGCCACCACAGCCACTATCATCTTCCCAGGGCGCGAAGGCACAGGCCAGAATGCACGACGCTCACTCTTCAACCTTCCTCTCCAGGACATCTTTCGTCGCTTTCATGAAAACTCGATCGTCTTATTTCCCTTAATGATCAGCACATCACGCCCAGTCTGGTAAGGCAAACCAAACCGACTCCCCTTCTATACTGAGATTTATATCAAGTCCTGATCCAGGCTGGGGGCAAACCACTGTGTAGATTTTTAGAAGGTAGATCTACTCTGCCTCAACCGGTCCCTTGAAGTCTTCGATTTGATACTTCCGTCTTTCCTCGATGCCATCCATTAATTTTCCGCTCGCCCCTCCTTTACTTTCGGCGAGCCGTAGGACCTTCCCTAGCTGAGGACTTGGCAAACTCCTGAATCACTACCTCTGGGAACCGACCTCCTCCTTCACCATTCCATTTACCTGAGCCCAACCCGGATATTCAAACATGTTCCCGTCCATACCCAGCTTCAGGCCATTCGGGGATGTGCGTTGTCCTGCTGGTTCGAAATGCCAGCTACTTCATTGCATCTTCTCTCATGAAGAAAAGAAAATACCTCCCAGCACAAAAGGAAAAGATCCTATAAGATCGTTGCCCTGTGAAAATACGACGAAGCTAGGTGTTCAGGCGAAACATACCCCTACTAAGACTCAACAACATGTCTTTGTTGGCTCGATCGCCCAGAAACAGGCGGCCTCGCCACCGAACAAAGGAACCGCAAACGGGATCTCACCTGCAGAGAAGGCCTCTGCAACAGATAGAGATGGAAAGAAGAAGCTTCCACTCTCAGTAACACGGCCGATTTCTCCCCCGCGGAAGCTTGCCGACAGGAAGGCTGAGGTCAAACCAGAAGCAAAGGTGCTCTTGAACCCGCGCCAACTACAAAAGGAACCCGCACAGTTCACAAGGCGGCTCACCTTCCTGAAGGTTCTACACCAATACATGTCACAGCACAATAAGCAGGTCTCAGAAAGTTCTGTCCCAGACGTTAAAGCACTAGCGCTATCCGAAAATCAACTGAACAAACTCGCCGTCGATGAAGAACACACAATCGGAGCCACGCATCATGCCGTGTACGAGAACATCATCAAGCAACGCATAGTGGCACTGAAGAAAATGAGCCTCGAGGGCTGGATCGCTGAGCGCAAAAAGGCTATTGAAAGCCAGAAACCTAACAAACCTTCTCCACCCGCGGCCAAACCAGTAGAAACGGGGCTTGAAGTAAAATCCGAGATATCATTCTTAACACGACTGACGCATTCGCATGAGCTACTGGAAGCCCACGGCTACATCATGAAGATGCCCTCCGAAGCCGAGCTGGAAGAAACCAAAAGTGCTTTGATTACTGCTGATCACTGGGAGGTCTGCGATCGGTGTGGGACACGCTTTCAAGTTTTCCCGGACAGACGTAAAGAAGACGGCGCGCTCACCTCAGGTGGAAAATGTGTGCATCACTGGGGCAGGAAGACATTCCCTCGGAAGAAGAAGGGCGAAGAGTCGAGATGGACGTGCTGCAATGAGCCCATAGGCTCGCCTGGCTGCACAGCCGCCGATACGCATGTTTTCGTCATCAAGGAGCAACCGAAACGGCTGGCGACGATTATGCCGTTCATACGGACGCCGGAGAACCCTAACGTTGATCCGGATACAGTGATTGAGGCGGATTGTGAGATGGGATACACGACACAGGGTTTGGAACTCCTGCGTCTCACTGCACTCTCCTGGCCGTCCCACGAACCGATATTGGATGTGTTGGTACGGCCCATCGGACATATCCTGGACCTCAATACTCGCTTTTCCGGTGTCACAGCCGAGCAGTACTTCAACGCAAAGCCCTACGACCCAAAGGACCCCACCATCGATCCCAAAGACCTCCGCATTGTCGATTCCCCGCATGCAGCTAGAGACTTATTCCTTTCCTACATCGCCCCCACCACCCCCTTAATTGGCCACGCTCTCGACAACGACCTCAATGTCCTCCGCATCATCCACCCAACAGTAATCGACACCGTCTGCCTCTTCCCCCACACCGGAGGCCTCCCATACCGTAACGGCCTGCGGTCTCTAGCGAAAATGCATTTGAACATGACGATCCAGCAAGCAGGGGCAGCGGGGCACAATAGTCACGAGGACGCCAAAGCGGCGGGGGAATTGGTGAGGTTCAAGGTTGCGGAGGAGTGGAAGAAGAAAAGGAGGGATGGGTGGACGGTGCATGAGAATCGGTTTCTCCCGCCTTTGGCGGGGGAGAAGCGGAAGGAGCGGGAGGAGGAAAGTGGGGAGGATGCGGTGGAGGAGCCGCCGACGAAGAGGCTGAAAGGACCATAAAGCTGGATATTGGATATTTGCAGTATTTTATGAGGTCTCAGCAGCGATTGCATAGCGCAGGACGCGGGAATTGGTGTATTATTTGGCGTCAGTGGTCTGAGCGAGATTGGAATGGCTCGTCTTATACCCGTCCTACAGGCTCATGGAAAAGCCTTATCCAAGTGCTATTGGATAGGGAAGCACGTTCACCCATTCTTCCCGACAGCATAGTGTGTGGAATCGCCTGAACGTCCCCCGTAGCCTATGCTCCATACTGCATGTGTCTCCCCCAGAAGCCGCGATTTGGTCTTCACGTCCATGCGCTCCTGTGGCATCTTTGACGAATCCGCGCTTGCTTCTCCTCTCCTTCGACCAACCACTCCTTCGTTCCCGCGATATTTCTCCTGATGTCCGGTTTTTGCTTCGTAGGTCCCTCTCATAACACAACTCCTTCACGCTCACACCAACCCCTGCACACCCCCCATCCCGCCCTTCTCCTCCCC
>JAFHBW010000188.1:0-49468 GCA_019022765.1 Westerdykella sp. P71 | reverse complement strand
CGCCCGCCCGCCCCCGCCCCCCCCCTGCCCCCCCCCCCCCCCCCCCCCCGCCCCGCCGCCCCCCCCCCCCCCCGCCGCAGCGCCCCCCGCCCCCCCCCCGCCCCCCGGCCCCGGGGCACGAGAGTCGAGAGTGGTGGCATACCCTGGGGAAGACTCGGGAGAGAGGAGAGAGAGGACATACTCGGACAGAGCCTATATTTCCCATATCCTTCAACCAGAGGACGTTGAAACAGACCAATGACGTTGCGCGAATCAAGCACGCCGAAGGTTCAAAGGCGTTGTGAGGTGGACTGTCCTGGTATGTACACAGTACTTTACAAGAGCCGGCCAGGGGGGATCCACGGGTCTGACAAGCGTGCATCGAAACTTGCAGGCCTCGTCCAATTATGTATTAATAATGGAGGCGGAACTTTTGAAATGCTGTGGGTTGCTGTCGGCACCTGGGAACTTGTGGCCCGGGAAGAATTTATTACTAAGGTAGCCCCACCAAACCCTGCTGGGACAGAAGTCTGCTTATCTAAGCCAGTATGGAACCATGGGCCATGGGTCAGTGTGACGACCCAGTCTGTTGGTTTCTTCAAGGGAGAATCCTGACACGTGCTGCTGCGTGCAAGAAGCAGATCAATTTATTTTGCCATCGACTTCCCATCCAGGTTGCGATAAGGCGCCTTTTTTTTTTTTTGGCCTTTTTCCTCGGATCGTGTTCAGTGAGCAGTGAGTTACCAAGGTTTACAGAGTACTGCATCTTGTATTCTACCCCAATCACGTGCCAATCTGCAGCACTTTGAGTTGTACCCGTTCAGTTTTTTCCCTTTTCAATAAAATTCTTAACCAACGCTGCCAACGGTTCTTATTAGTGGACCCCTGGCCTGAGAGCTATTCTCTCTACCCTTAGCCTCAACACCAAAAATCCACCCCACTACTTAGCACAGCAGCCGCATCCCAATTCGGATAGGCACCGAGGCGAGGGACCCGTCGACACCCGCAAGCTGCTGGACTTAGACTTAGACCACCTCTTATGGCCAACTCGCTTCGACGCATAATAATAAGACACCTCGCCAGACTGCACTCGTCGACTCGTCCGACTCTGTAGCGTCACTGTGTCTGCAGATATCCCACTCTGCATCCATGTAACCCCTACCTCTATGATATCACCCTGCCTGCTGCGTGGTGGCGTCCGAGTAGACGCCAACAGCCTGGTCATCATTGCCGTCCATGGTGCGGAGGTACAGGGGTCGACCTGGGCATCCACCATCCAAGCATCGGGCCAGCGAGCATCCGTTAGATATTGCCATCACAGCTACAAGTCCATGCACGCTTTGTTTTATTATACAAAATATACGCCATGTATCTGCAGCCTCAATTGCCCGCTGCGTAAATCAATTGCTTGGTATCTAAGGCTCTGCAACAGCCCTATGCCGCCTTGCTGTACAAGAAAATCCACGCCCATCCCCTATATAATAGAGCCCCTTCGCCCGTGGAAACGTCGCCGGCAACCCCACCCCTCTACAGTTCGTAAGCATCCCAACCGTCCAGGTCATCCGAGCGCTTCGAGGTGACATGCTGCCCGGCCATGCCACCGCCATCCCCAACCCTGTCCCAAGCCGTGCGCGTAGCCGCCGAGCCCCTCAACTCTTCCTCAAGTCACAATTCGTCATCGTCCATTTCCGACGGCTTCAGTAGTCCGCCGATTTTCATCGCTCGCTCGCGCTCCTCCTCCTTCGCCTTGTTCGCCGCCTGCTCGCGCTCTTCCGCGAACAGCTCCGCGTTGTCGCCAGAGAACTCCTTGAGCGAGATCAAAAAGTCACGAAGGATCACCTTGAACTTGTTGAGATCCGAGTTGGTGGAGAACAGCCCGTCGATGAAGGACGCGATTTGTGCCCTGCCTCCGTTAGTACACTGCATCCACTTCGCCCAGGCTGGGAACACTCACGCTTGGAGATTGGGGAAAGCAGTCGAAAGAAGGTTCCCCACAAAGTTCCGCAGGAAATCATGATTCGTCGTTCCCTCAGCCGTGACATTGGGCGGGTAGATCGGTCCCGTAAGCTTGCCCGACTCCACAAGCCAGAACATCTTGGCCAAAAGCATCGACTGAGACTTGAATCCCGCCTTGTGGTCGCTGTCCGTCAGGACGAAGAACACGTCTTGCAAGATTCCAGTGAAGAAGGTCTGGAAGAAGTTGTTGCAGATTTGCGGGTCCGTCTCCGCCATGTTGGAGATCAGCTCGTAGCACATGGAAAGACCTGCGCTTTCCACTTCCCGGTTGTCGTGCTTGCTCGCCCACATGCACGAGTCGATGACGAACTTGAAGGACCGGCCATCCAGTTGCAAGAGCGCAGGGAAGCAACGGAGGTTGATGGTTCTCAGGAGCTTGAAGAACTCCACCCGATGCTCGGGGTATTCCGAGAAATCCTTGTTGATCATCTCCAGCGTGCATTCAAAGACGCTGTCCATGATGTTCATGATCTGGTCTTCCATGAGGCTCTGCGAATCGATTAGCATTCATCTACACCCGCGCAGCCCGGCTTAGGAGCTTGCTCAGACAGCCTTGTTCACGTACATGGAGTTTGTTGATGATGGTAGTCATCAGATTCAGAACCTCAGCCTCGCGCGCGTCGGGAACATTGCTCTTGTAATCCAAAAGGACAGCTTCCAATAGCTTGGGCACCAGGTTGTTGTGGATCATCTCCAGGTCGTCAGCCTTTTCTACGTAGATGTTGATCAGTTTGAGAATCTCCTTCTTGATCGTGCGCAGCCCTCGGACTCTAGGCATCTTCGTCGCGATGTTCCCTACATCATGTCAGCTTGAGCGACAACAGGAAATGCCAACTCGTGCCCGAGGCCATGGTTATGCTTTTTGGATACGTGGGCTTACCTTCTCGCTGGACGGCCTGATCGATGAGATTACTGCTTGCACGGTACATGGTCAACATGTCGAAGTAAATGCGGCCGATTTGGGGGTAAAAGTAGGACCCAATCGAGCTGCATGCCGCCACATTGGTTTTCATGATGTTGCCGACGATCTTGATAACCTCTGGATCCAGTAGACAGGCCGGATCCTGATTCGCTTGAGCGATGATGCGATCCCACTGTGACCTGATCAGTACTTATTGTTCATCAGCTGGAAGAAACGCAACCTACAGCAGAATTCGGGAGTTCCATCAAATGTTCGATCAACCCATCGCGCACATTCTTCTGGCCTTGAGCGCTGATCATGTAACCACAAGCCTCATAGAAGGTGTGAATCTGCTGCGGCGAAAGATCGCGTGTGATTTTCGGAAGGGTACGAACAATCTCGTCGATGAATGGTTCCACCTCGCCCGGCTGGAGCGCCACAAAGTGCCGCCTGCATTTGTTGGCAATCTTGATAAATGTGTCGCATGCCATATCCTGCACACCCTCATGCGTCTCGTGCATGAACTCGAAGAGCTTGTTGACAACCGTCTTCAAGAATTTCCAGTGAGCCTTGAGGAACCGGGGATATTGTCCGACAATATACATAATGTTGCTGGCCACGACGGCTTTATTGTCCTTTCCTCGTTTCATCTCTGTGAGTCCCAGGAGATCCTTGATCACGGTGACCAGGAATCGCTTCTCGGTCTCCTCGTTCATTGCACCAGAAATGGAACCAATGGCCCAGCAGAGCGTATTGCAGTTGGCCCATGACCATTCCGTACCATCCACTTGGCGCGCGAGCTTCTCCGACATGATTTGCTCGGTGTCATTGACATCCAAATGCGTCAGGTAGACCAAGCACTCTCTAGTAGACTTGTAGAGCTGGATGGTATCGCTCTCCTTCACGAACTCGCGGACGATTTCACCTTCATCGTTCTCGACGATCAAAACTTCCTCCGGCCGAACCATCTTTTCAATCATGACTGTACGGAGGTTGGAAAGAATCTCGGCATATTTGTGTTTCCGGAGGGGATAGTTTGCCAGCAGAGCGGGATCACGAGCACCGCCGTTCGTAGCACCAATGCCCATCTGCAGGAGAGGGTTTACGTCGGTTATAGGCAGAGCCTGCATTTCATCGTAGAGACCCTGGACGAGCTTGGTCCAATACTCCAAGCAGATCTTGAAAATCTCCCGGTCGTCAATCTGGCTGATACGGATCAGGTAGAAATGGCCATGGGTGAGGTACTCTCGGTTCATGAGGTTTTCGATAACGCTCAAATGCTCGGTAAAGAAATTAGTCAGGAATAGTGCGAGGTTCTGCACAAACTCCTGGTCCTCGCTGTTGCTGGATGCATACGTGGTCTTGAGATCCAGGGACAAGGGGATGATCTTGGAGATGGCTGTCAATGTCTCGGTGAACATCTGAACCAGTTTATCATCATACACTGGCTCAGTATGCAGTCCAGCGATCTCGGTCAGGCACTTCAACGTGATATTTCTGAAATCAGGGACCTCAAGGAAACGGCTCCGAAGAGTTTCAATGAGACTTGCGCCAGTCGGTGGTGTTTCAAAAATGTATCCCAGAGGTATCCAGTTGAGAAATCTCAGGAGCGTTTCCAAAGTAGCTTTGATGAGGCTTGCTTGGGTCGCTGTTCGGAGGACTTCAGAGCAAAGCTGGTAGATTGAGGTGAATTCGTCGCACATGCTCTGTTTCAGGGCGCGCCGTTTTGATGATGTCAACTGGTCCTCCGAGTAGTCGAACACTTCTTCCGAAAGCAATCTCAAGATGACCATGTTATTCTCGCAGATCGCAAGGCTGCTGTGGCAGGACGATATAATCTCGTTGATGAAGGTAGGCCAGTTGTGAGGCCATTCCTGCTTGAGCACAGAGACGAGGACCAAGTTGAGTTTGTTGAGGAGAGTCCGGTCCGCTGGTGCGCCAGATTCGTTGTTTGATAACTGAATGATGAAGTTGACGACAAAGTTACGGATCCCTGAATGTGTCAGTAGAGTGCCAATCGTCGGATGAAGCCCAAAATGATGAAATACCTTGACACTGGTCGCGGGGAAGCACCTTCCACCTGGTCATAATGACATGATCGAGAACCTGTAGTCCTAGATCTGGTCTGAGTTAGCTTCGAGCAGGAATGAGGACCCTGGTTATATGAAACGTACACTTGGTTTGTGGGTATTGCGCCTCCTGCAATATCTTGTCTACGAGAAGCCATGCGTCTGGGTTCTCTTTGAACTGGAGCAGCATGTGAGTTTCAAGCTATGGTTTGTGGCAGATTGGGCGCATACCTGATTGAGCGTGGCCTGCGCTTGTTTTTGCTGCGGTGGACATTAATTAGCTTTGACTTTCTATATTGCCAATGAAAAAGGTATTCCACGTACAGTCTCGCCACGGCCTTCGTAGAAGGCACGGACGGTGCTGTCCAGCTCAGGGATGGACAAAGACATTGTGTAAGGTTGTTCCAAAGATCAGCTCCCAACCACCTTGATCGTTATACGGTATCCTCCCTTCAAATCCAATCTAGTCTATTGAAGACACGGTGAAGCTACCCTTAGCGGTGAGGCGGTAGGGGCGTCGGCTTTCGTTGCCTACGGATGAACGCCCACCGAGCGCGCAATCGAGGGCTACAGAGGCAAAGGAATGAAGTTTGGCGCGGCCTGATGCGTTATGACTGCTTGCTTCCTCGATTAAAGAAGACGTGCGGTACTTTCGACGTAGTAGTGGGGGTTCGTCTGCGTGGATGTTTCGTGGGAGAGGTGTGCAGAGCCGATGGTGGGGCACTTGGGCGGAACGGCGGGGACCTGCGGGCAGTCTGGGTTTCCTGTTCGAGAAAGACTGAGGTCTGACGGTCCGTATTCACGGATCACTTGAAGGGAAGCCAGTTGCGGGCCGATCCACGGACTTGTGAGGAGGAGCTCGGGGTCGGTGTTGAAGAGCTTCAGAAGACCCATCGATGAAGCAGCGCGTCTGGTGCCAAGGCGCTAATCGGATGACGGCCTAGCGTCGCGGGTACCCAGGGCTGCGCGTAATGTTCATCTCAGGCCGCAACCTGCACATCGCCTTTCAGTAGAGGGAGTTTGTGCTAACGCAGACTACATTGAAACTACGTCCATGCCAGTCTCTACCTTCGCTTGCATGTTTGGGCTGCAAATACTAAGACAGAGTACTGAGCGGGATGTTGTCCAACCAGGACCATGCAATTGAGCCGCATCTCTAACACTAACCCACTCTTGCCCATGCTTCCAGAACCTTCATACATGTTTGCTTACATACTGTGATGCTACTACTGTCTACTGTGTAGGTGATGCGCTTTCCAAAAGACAAAGAGGGCGCAATCACACTGGAGGGAAGTCAGATAATCCAATGTTGTCCGTCTCGCGTTCAGATCATCTCCTTGGGTTCTATCACCTAAAATAGAGTCATCTATCCTTCGCAACTGTAAAACAAATTGCAGTAGGCAGGACTCTCAGAATATGTGTTTCACTGTTATCTCTTACCCCGTTATTACTTGACGATTGAACCTCGCACTCTGCCCGCTGCGGGATCAATTGATGTGACGCCACCCTACCGATCACGTGCCCCTCCTGTCACTTCCAAGCTTGAGGTTCCAGGGTTGCGCCAAAGAAGCGTATCTGCACGGACCTTCGAGAAACGTCACGATAGCCGACACACCGAGGGCAAATCAAACCATCCATCAATCACGATGCAACAGCAAACACGTACATGAGCACCAACACACGCCGCTCACAACCCCCGTTGTTGCCGCATGTCGACATCCCCGGAGCCACTCTTGTATCTCCACATACCGTTCCACGCATTCTGACACGAATCGACATATCAGTATACTGTACTTACAGCCGCCATCCCATCTTTCTCGACCGTGCTTGAAAGGTGCTTTGCCACAACTTGATCCAAAATGGCAAATCCAAACATACCAGCGACACGAAGCAATCCACAACCGACAACGACTGCCACTGTCGTCCAGCCGGCCGCACCGACCGTAACCCTTCGTCTCAGAGCTGAACCGGCAGAGCAACGCCATATCCAATGGGCGGAAGACGTCGTAGACAATGAGGGAATGGGAAAAAAATCCTCAAAAGGTATGATGTTTGCACATTTTGGAGCGAACGTACTAAGACTGAGCTAGTCTGCTGTATCTATCACAAACCGCGTGAAGTAGGCGAGTCTTCCGATGAATCTTCGTCAGACTCCTCCTCCGACTCAGATAGCGATAGCGAACCAGACAATAGTAGAGCGCGCCCCGTGGGTGGACACAAAGGCGGACGAGGTCGAAAGCCTCATAAACATGATCATGACCACGGTGACCATGATCATGGCCACGGCGAGGGACCGTCAGGGCAGCCAAAACCGCGACGCCGAGCCCGGCGCAAGCCGAGCCCAAATGCTTACGAGAAAATGCCGAAACATAAATAGACCCTCAGGCGACAGCGAAATTCACGAATCACGAACAGAATGACCGAAGGCCATACCCATTTGAAGAGCATGATATTTCCCAAAAGGCGTTGGTGCGCTACATATCCGCCTAATGCCCGGTTTTGCATTCTGCGGGCGGTAGGATAGGAGCATATATGCATTGAATTCACACATCCCACTCAATGATGAACAGCATGTGGTGTGTTTGTCCACCGCAATTGCCTATTCGTCCTCACCGGATCTGACACTGTATCTGTGATCACTGCTGGATATCGGTCGGCGCGTCTTCCGCATTCATAAAACTGTCTTTATGAAGTCCGATGCGGAGATTTGTGTGTCCATCGCAGTGAAATCGCGTGAGCGGTCCGGGGTCTCATGTCCCTCGGTGGACGTTGTCGTCTTTCTTTATCTTCTTAGTTGTTACTGGGCTTGACTTCACTCAGCGCCCCTTGCTGTCTGTGTTTGCGAAAGTAAGGCGGACGCATGCTGCGTGGGAATGCGGACAAGTGTCTGAGGGAGTGGTGGCTCGGTTTCGGTCCCGCGTTCTCCACCCTCATCCTTTGGCTTGGGGAGTTTGGCTGTAGTGAATTAACAGCCTGTTGCTTGCAAACATACAGATCAACAAGTGGTGGATGGTGGAAGAATACATACTGGACGCCATGTTGATCGCGCGCAATACATTATGCCAATTCGAAAGCACGGCTGCGACGGCTGGACAACACATCAGCAACCCTGCAGATTGGTATCCAGAAGCCACAATTCGGGCTCGCTCACCTTCCGTCCCATCTGACAATGTCGACAGCTTATCCGCGAGCGTCTGCATTTGGTCGGCGAGTCCCGCGCTCAGGGCTTGAAGTTCCTTGAGATTGGCAAGCTCCGCCTTCTTCTCCGCGATGCGGGCAACGAGCACAGGCGATTGGCTGGCAGGTTGGGGCCCTCCGAGCGAGGTAGAAGGGTTACGAATGTGGGATGGAAGCGGTCGTCCGGAGTATGACATTATGATTGAAGTTTTCAAGTGTCCACGATTATTTCTCGCGTTGAGGGGCTGTTTACCCTCCGCGAATCGAGAAACACGTCCCTGCGGGGAATCACGTGCGATCTTATCGCCCGCCAAGGTGTCAGTCCTATTTGGGCAAAGTGTGCGGTTTGTTTACCATAGCAACAACAATTCCCCCAACCCTCACGCGGCAGCAACGAGCAACTTGACGCCATTACCACCGAACACCACGGACGCCGTTCTCTGAAAGCAAACCTCTTCCGTCACTATCATCATCTGACATACCTACGCCGCGCTCATGGCGCGCCTTAATGAGCCGCCCGTTGCGCCAGGGCCTTCCGCAGATTCAGTTGAAGTTGGTGAGTGGAGAACTTCAGCGCGCGCGACTTGCACCGGCCGCCCTCGGATATAGAGGCTAACAACCAGATAGTGAAGCGCCGATATCTGCGGCAAAATCGCGAGCTGGCGAAGTATGTCCCTCGGATTGACAAATAAACTGCTCCAGTGCGAGGCTGACGGAATGGCCCTAGGACAAATTCCCAACAGTCCATCCGCATACGAAATCTGGAAAATGAAGGCTCGCGCCTCCTCGCAGAGAACCTCTCTTTACGTGAACAAGTCCTTCAATTGCAAAACGCTCTCGAAGCTCGAGCCAGCCGCCCGTCAATCGAAGATATTGGCGACGTGAAAATCAAGCTTGAGGCAAAGCTGGCGGAGCTTGGAAATCTCGTGGCGGAACTGGGACAACTACAACGGGCGAATCCTAGCCCGCGATGCAAGAGTCAGGCTGCGGCGACCAGACGAAGTCCCGATGAACGGCAATGGAGAAGTGGTCTCGGTTTGCAGGCCGTGGAAAACGCAATGTTGCCCACCATCGTAGAGGACAAATACTTTCCAAGAGAGACCATGGGGTACGTTCGATCAAGCAAAGTTCTGGATGTTGAAAGGATTGGAGTGCAAAGACTGATTGATGACAGCGCCGACGAACTTCAGAATATACTGGACGGGCCAGAGAGCCAGTCGCCTGATATTGGACCTCCACCAATCTCACGTTTCAACGTTGAGGACGGGGAGCCCATTCCTTTCGAATCCAACCCGTCACCCGCAAATGAAATGGACGAAATGACTGAGGAAAGCGAGCCAGCATTGTCGGTCAATCTCGAGACGCGGAAAAAGCGGCGCGAAAGTGGTCCGAAAAGTGAGTTGCGACGAGTTTCGGTGTTCGACTCTTCCTCTGAAGACACAGATGCACGACCAACCAGAAGCGTTCGAACGGGCTCAAAGCGGAAATTTAGTGTTCAAGAAGACGAAGACCAGGACAGACGCTCCAACGCGGCGGACACGTTTACATTTAGTCGCCGTAATGGATCAGATACGGATGATGCGGTAGGGCCCAGCGACGGTAGCAGGGCAGTGTCGCCTGTCAGGCCTGTGCTTGCTGATAGTGAGTGCTTGATGGATCATGTAAGAAACAGCGTCGCTAACGAAGCTAGAACCCGTCAATACCGATCCTGTGTTGTCGCCGAAGAAGCAAAAATCATCTGGCGCAAAACCGGAAAAGAAGCAATCTGGTTCCAAAGCAAACCGAGGACGCCTTACTATCACCCGAACCCCTGCCCCAGAACTACCCGCACTTCCACTGCCAGCACCCACTCCCGTCGCAGAAATCCACCTAGACCCTTTTCCACCGAAGACTCCCGCAGCGGAGAACATCTTCTCACCCCATTCCGACAAGCAGGCAACTTCCCGGCCAGAGACCAAAGATACTCCTCCCCCGGCGCATTTGAGTTCAAACGATCACACCGGACGCCCCTCCCGGAGGGCCCGTCCGCAAGTCAGCTACAAAGAACCTAGCTTGAATACAAAAATGAGACGACCCGGCAAAGAACTTGTAGATGCAGTAGTCCCCACGAACAGAAGATCGAGCGTAGAGCCTACAAGCACAGTCAAGCAAGAGCCAGAAGAGCATAACTCAGGGTGGAAGAGTATACCGTCAGGAGCTGGGCGCAAGAGTGAAACCGCAGAGATTGGGAGTCCGCTCCGAGAAAAGCTGGACCGTCGAGATGCCGGTCAGCAGGGGGATGCCGGGTCTGATCCACTGAAACTCAATTCCTCAGCAGCATCGAACGCTATTTCGGCGCTGATTTCCGCAACGAGCACCGCCAGACGAAAGAGCACGACGGTTTCGTCAACCGCCCCCGAAGCAGACAACCTTTCGGTTCCGGGCATACCTAAGTCGATCGCCGCGCCAGATGTAGGAGCAAGGGATGGCGAGGAGAGAAATGATGATCTCGCCATATTTGACTTCACTGATTCCTCTCCGAACGACCCACCTCTTTCTCGACAACGTGCCGATCTCGCAAAACAAATCAAGACGGACAGACGACACAGCTCCGTTTCCGGCTCTTCCACGACGGAGGAGCGAAGGGCCGCCTCCAGG
Source organism: Westerdykella sp. P71 (assembly GCA_019022765.1). Classification (NCBI taxonomy): domain Eukaryota; kingdom Fungi; phylum Ascomycota; class Dothideomycetes; order Pleosporales; family Sporormiaceae; genus Westerdykella; species Westerdykella sp. P71. The sequence goes on along the minus strand of JAFHBW010000188.1, from coordinate 38,689 downwards.
TTTAAGCGGGATGAAACCACACGTCCACTGCACTCGCGATCCGGAAGTAGTTCCACAATAAGGAGCACCAATGCAAGCAACGTACCCCAAACTGCCTCTAAGGGCGGTCCAAAAGATAAGCAATTATCGGGATTGCCGTCCAGTGCAAGTCAACCGGACCTCAAGATGCCCGATGGAGCGATAAGTACCGCTAGTCTGAGAGCGGAGCGGGCGGAGCGGGCGGCGAGTAGAAGGAAGAGTATGATGCTTTGAGCTGAATGGAAGATCATGACGAGGTTTCCAGGTTCACGACTTGACGATTGAATTTTTGAGCGTTCTGCAAGCGAGTTTTGGCGTTGGGTCGTTGCGCGTATGTCTCATCTAGCGGGACTTGGGGAGGCGTTCCGGACGAAATGGTTGCCACTGATAACGCGCACGGGTGTGCTGCGGCCTTGCATGGTTCTTCTGGATACTTGACCTTTTATGTCGATAGAGTACATGATAGTATTCAGCGCCGTATATTTTGGCGCTCCTTGCGATTCTGATCGAAACGCTAAACATGTCCAACATCACTTTGTTATTAGTATGCGAAGGGTACCACGCGAGCCTTTGTCAGGCCCAAAAGTTCGATTAGGACAGCGCTCCGCATATCGTTAAACGCCGGATGTGAAGGCCTCCGCATGTTATTCTGGAATAAACTGTACATGGAGGCAAGAAGCACAGAAGCCTGCGTGCCTGCGCACCCGAGAGGGAATTCCGCCAAGCCTATTCAGAATTACCGCTTCGAGTTAGCCGCCCCCGTTCGCCGATGATGCCCAGGTGCCCAGGTAGAATCCAAGTGCGGGGCAAACCTGGCAGGGTCCTGATGTCGCCATTTTGCGTGAGATTTGGTGAGCCACTTCGGACCAATCAGAGGATAGCAGTGAGTGTCAACACACTGATGAAAGTCAATATGTAGAGGTTTGGTGCGATTTAAAGGGCCTGCGTGCCCCTCTTTGAAGAGGATTTCCCGTTCCGGAAATTTTCGACTTGGTGTCGATCCTGTCTGTGGAGTGCGGATTTATCGTCCTTTCTACATATCTTTAATTGTCTCTCTCTACAAACAGCCATCATGGCCTTCCAGTTCACCTCCACCACCACCAACAAACCCCTGCTCATCGACGTTCGCACCCCGTCAGAATTCTCGACTGGTTTCCTCTCCCTCCAAAACACGCCCGCAATCAACATCGAATACCAAGACATTCACCAATTACCGCAAATCCTGCGCTCACAACATGGCGTCGAATTGTCCAAGGATGACGATATAACGCTGTACTGCCGATCTGGTAGACGCTCAGGAATCGCGTTGGATGTGTTGAGGGAATTGGGCTATAAAGGGGCGAGGAATATCGGAGGGTTCGAGGAGGCGAAGGAGGTGCTTGAGAGAGAGCAGAGGGAAGCGAGAGAGGTGAAGAAGGCAGTGGAGGAAGTGCTGTTCGAAGGCAGGGTTGAGGAGGACGCGGTGGCTGTGGCGAGGGAAAGAGAGGCGAGAGAGAAGCAGTTTGGGGCATTGCTGCAGGGGTTGAGGGCGGAGGCTTGAGGGGGAGAATAATATGCTGGAAGTACAATCATGGCGCTTGGTGGAAGGGCTTGGGGGAGGTAGCCGGATGGAAAAGACGGGAAGCCAAGGATGCGAGGGAAACGGGACACAAACGTGAAGTGTACCCTAGGGTATCAAAAGGCAAGTCGCGGAAGCAAAGACGAGAAGGAGATGTGTGCGAAAGGGAACGAGACAAGACTGAGTGGCCGCCCCATCAGCAGTTGCGACATGAAAGAATTGGCGCCGAGCCATGTGGAGGTCGCAAAGTCAAACACGAGTGAGCGCACAGAAGGGCGGCTGCAAAGGGCTCCATGCGAGGATCCCTATGCGATATTGGAAGCTACCCTAGGGTAGGGTTGCCAGCACTGCGATTGGATCCTTGCCCAATGCATGTACTTTACATGAGCAACAGAAGCTCTTGGGACGGAACGGGAATTGGGGTCCGAAGTATGCATCGGTACTCCCATGAGACTGGTTCTGCATAGAAGATGGCCTTGGGCGAAGCCAAAAGTTGGAGGCATCACGCCCAGTAATGAAGATAATGGTCACGGGAGACATTGTTTAGTGATACCTCTGGGCTGTCCAACAATTATATACATTAACCCGGGAAACAAATTTGAAAATCCATGGTCATACAAAACTTTCCACCACTACCCGTGGCACCCACTACCCGTGGCACCCACTACCTTCGCTTTCGCTCAGTATGGTGGTTTTGTGGGACGGGTAATGACGGTTTCTTTGCATTCTTAGTGCCACATCCAGCTCAGCCCCTGAGATTCGAGAAGATCTCTGCCCACCTTTCATTCTGCTGGGTCTGGGCCTCTTTTCTGCGCTTGATGACTCGAAGAAGAAAGAGTGCAGGAAGATCCAGCTCTGATCCCATACCGTCGTTGCCATTCGCTTCCTCATCCCACGGTTGCCATCCCGAGTCGGCGAACCTGCGAACATACCAGTCTAGAAGCGGATGGTCGTCAGGCAAATTCTCGAAAGCGTAGACAACATGACAGTATGGTGGGCACATGGACATCGCGTAGCATGACATCAACCAATCTTCAATTGCCGCCTGGATCCCGCTTTTCACTAGCGCAAAGTCGGCGAAATGGGCAGCCCTGACTACCTCGAAAGCAATTGCATGGCGATTCTCTATAACCGCGGCGTCCAGGCCCGTCATCTCTGTCACTTAATAAGGATCATCAGGAATCCGTTCAGAGTATATCCAGTTCACAAAGATGTTGACTGCCACATCAACACGTTAGTAGCTGTCGTATGCAATGGCGGTCTTAAGATGCTTACAGGGTGTGGTGTCCCATTCCTCAAGTGTGATGAGGGGAATGGTTTTTCCCCTTTTCCAGTTACCACTTAGGGCGCCTTGGAAGTACTCCGAGTGAGCCATCAGAAGAGCCTTGTGTAGGTAGTACTTCTTCTTTGCCTGCCCGACTTCAACGCACACTATCTGATTATCTTGTGCGGCCGTGCTATGTTATGGGGAGTGAGTTATCATTCTCGAGGTCTGAGCAAGGGGGTTGAGCTGACCTGGTCAGTGGAATTTTTACCTGTTTCTTGTTGTTTGACATTGTAGGGACCCTCTGTTTAGGAGAACAGTCTCTTGTTGGTATACGCGTATCGCACTTGATAGTCTTCAATTGTTGAGGTTCCAAAAGTATTTCTAATTGAGTGTCAAATGTTGTCTTTACATAGTCCATGTTCCCAGGGTTGTCTTTCAAAGTCTGCGAGGACAAAGAACAAGACGACCATTGTGAAATTGTGTATTTTGTGTCGATCATTGGCCCTTTGTCGGTCAGAGTAAAAATGGCCTTGTTGGATGTGAAGCCTTTATGCTTGAAGGAATTCATTGTTTCTGTTGGTTAGACCCTTTGATCTTGATCCCACTCTCGGATTTAGCAATATTGGCGCAAATTGGACGCCTAGGCGTAGAGACGGTCCACTGTTACTGATAAAACAAACGGGTAAGATTCATAACTCATGAGCTCGAGCACTTCAAGCTAGCTATGCCGCACCCAGCTGCCCTCCGGAGAGTGACACAGTGACACAATTACAAAGACCTATCACGATTGATAACATGAGCGAGCGTTTCCACTGCCTCGAAACTTGTTGAAAAGAACCTGTTCCGCATATACCAGATACCGCAGGTTGAAGAACACTCTGCCCAATTTTTCCATCATTGGAAAGCCCAACTCTTCCCTTGTGGTGCGTGGCATTCGTTACAGCTGATCATGGGGACCAGCGATGCGCGAACTGTCGCCATCTACGGTATAAATGCTGGGGACAAACTACAACAAGCGTTAGCATTTTACCGTCATTCTGGAGACATGTCCCAGGCATGTGAAGGAATGATACTTACTTCGGTCTCTGTCTTTGTGACCGTGGGAGCTTCACGTAACTTGGGGACGGTGGAGGTGGTAGGGGCACCAATCGGATCGACCTTGGAGTCGGGATCCCAGTCGAGACTGTTGAGCAGACCAGTGCTCGTATGGAAGGGTTGGGATTTTGAGTCGGCCTTGGATGTCATGGATGGAGCAGGTCGTTTTGAAGGGAGCATGGCGGTGGTGAAGGCGCGGGTGGTTGGTGAGGTGAGAGGAAGGCCCTTGGCCTGGGATGTGGTGGTGAGGTGCTTGAGAGCACGAGAGGAGACACGAGAGGCTTGCATGGTAGATGTTGTGATGGAAGAAGGCGTGCGAGAGGAGTACGAGGTGCGCGGGGGGTTCTTGGGGGTTGCAAGCGTCGAGTGGGCTGCAGGAGGTGGGGACAAGAAAGTGGAAAGTGATTGGGATTAGAAATCGAGTAGGAGCGGTCCCGAGATAGTTTTATAAGCTACACGGAAAGGGCCCTGGAGGCAGGAAAGCAAGGTGGTGGAACTCGTCCGGGCCCGGGGAACGTCCACGCAATATGTCTGCACAGGCGGAGACGGAGACGGAGACTCAGACTGTGCTCTGGAGGCGGTCAAGGGAGTGACCTGCCGCATGGTGGTCCAATGGGCTCATGTCCCGCATCCTACTATTCTTCTGGCATGGAAGAGCGCCAAACTTGCGCGTGTGCATTTTCAATAAAAGGCACCTGGGCACTTTGATGCTCGTTTCACTGACACAAACACACCTGGACCTGGGAGCTTGGACTCAGGTGGACTCACGTTGGACTCGCATACCACGACCACTAAACCGTCTATAGCCTAGAGTAACGCCCGCCAATGATCCGCCTACTCCACCCTCCACCGTCCCGCCAAGCTCCAAACATCTGCCCATCAGATCACTTCCCTTCCCCGCATTTCTTCGCTGGAATTTGATTAGACTGCCTTAATCCATGCACTCCTGGGTTTGTTGTCTTGCAAACAGGTAGGAGTTCTTGTCAGTTTGTCGACGGACGAGGACGAGGAGTCGGGGTTCGGAGTCGGGGTATTCGCTACACGGAGTATCCGTATTCTCAGCCAGTTCACGGCAATGGGCGGTGAGCCGTTACTCAGGCCTGCCCCAGGGGAGGAATAATAATGGCATTTCAAACGCACGTTGAGCCAAGCGGACCTGATTTGGCCGGATCGCTGTCGCTTGGCGTCGCGACGTGGGATTCCTGGCTTGTGCGCTTGTGTCCCTGAAGCTCCCGACCCGGGCCCTCCCTCTTGCTCCCCGGTCTAAAGACTCTAAGCTGATGCACTGGTCGTCCCGAATGCTTCCGTGGAATCATGATCGCGTGGGATAATGCCTAGGTCCGGCATATCGTGAGAGTGGGGTGATGAACATCTACCTAGGTACCTAGGTACATGTTTGAAATGGGAAGCGAGAATGTTTTGATGTCGCTGTGCACTTGCATCTCGATTTTCGAGAAACGCACTGGAGAATGATGACAGGGGCCCAAGTCGGGAACCGGTCGAGACTCGCTGGAGACTGGAGTGGCTGCACTCGCAAGCTGTTCTGCATCCGGTAACCCTTAGGCTGTATCCAACATCAGCTCGACGGCGTCCAATCACGAGTCATCCATGTCTTCAGTCAATCCAACACCTCGCTCAGGTGTTGATGTGAAGTCCTCATGTTTCCATCTGCTCGGCATCGGAGTCCCAAACATGTACGCAAGCAGAGCATTTGTAGCATGCAGTCGGAGCTTACGCGGCACGTAGGGGAATTTTGGGCCACCAGAACATAGGCAGCACCAGCGTTTAGAATGCAATTGCCAAGATGTTCCTTTCCACTTCTGCTCTTCTTGGCCCTAGTCTACTGCAACGATTCTAGGTCTTTCTCTTTCCTCCCCCGAGACTGAGAACATAATGGTATAATGACCCAAAAACAACATCGAACAAGGGCGGCTCAGTGGTCTAGTGGTATGATTGTCGCTTCGGGTTCCACGCCTGGTTTCTCTTCGAGACCGAGATTGTGACAGGCCCCGGGTTCGAATCCCGGCTGAGCCCTTTCTCTTTTGCTTCTTGTTTTTGCAGCATTTCGATTCATTCTCTTTTGCCCTCGGTCCGTGTCGGCTTGGGCGAGGGTTCGAGAATTTTGGCGGCAGGGACCGTGACCGCTTGCCCGTTCTGAAGTGTACGCACACACCTCGGACACAAACACCGAGTCCAATTCCCAACACAAGATACGCCAACGTCAATGTCGTGCCTCTTCAACACTTGGTAGGGGGTTTCTCGTAAACTCTCCTAACTTTGAAGACCCGCTTCCGTAAGCTATAGAGCGGTCCCTCTTCTTCTCTCTTTTATGTACAACAACCGCATAACAATTGTCGGAGGGTTAATAAATAGATAATAAGTAACTATATTTGATTCTAGACTATTGCAGCTGTCCCATGCCTAATTCAAGGCCCCTTTATCGTTCTCTCCTCTGTGTTACATACTTACTATCCGGATGCATGGTCAAGTGAAGTGGAGAATGCAGATCTGATGGGCAAGGCAGAAGTCTGGAGTTGAGGCGCATTTGACTGTTTTAATTCCTCAATCAGCCCTCCTATTGGTTTCACTGGCACTCCCGCGTCCCCATTTCCGCACAGCAATGCATACCCAACAACGAGGCTGAGCATTTCCCCTCCCGACCAGCCTCACACTGCTGACGAATACCCCACCTCAACTTCGACTGATCTGCTGCAATTATATAATCATTGCGCGAAGAGGTGCGTGGCAAGCCATGTGACTTCGCGAACCTGAATGCGAGGAATGCGAAAAGGGAGCCAATCAGCACCACCAGCAATCCGTACATCGGATTTTGAGGGTTTGGATGAAGATACCGCGTACTCAGCGCGTCGGTTTTGGTTTGTGCGTTGCATTTTCGAGAATGGCGGCTATGGAAGAAGGACCAAAATAAGGGATGCTTTACGTCGTTTTTCGCTTTGTGGTATCGCTTTACTCGGTTTGACCCTGCACAAGAGGAACAGAGAAATGATAATACTCCAGCTTCGCCTGCGACTTACGCGTTCTCATCATAGGTTGAAGAAAGACAAGAGGATATAAGAGGTGAATTGTGTTGAGGAGGAAATGTCTACCACGCAGCGTTTTCATCGATTGATATTGCGCCTCTTCAAGCTTCAACTCGCAACACCTTCTACGAATTCACCAGCGAGAGTTGAGAAGTAACCACCACTTGCAATGGCCGGAGGAGAATCAATTTGGCTCTACTCACCGAGCTTCCCACTTTCCATCGTCGTCGCCATTCTTTACCTCGCCCCGACTGTCATCCTTCTCTGGCAGACCGTAGTCAAGTACCGTTCTTGGTTCTTCCTATGCGTGCTGATCGGCTCCGCGTTGGAGGTGGCAGGGTACGCTGTGCGTGCGGTCTCTACCAAAAAGCTGTCCGACATAGTACGTCCCATCGAGGTGGTAACCATCTTGAGCACGGCCAACTCACCATTGCTAGCCATCGTACGCAGTATCCAGCACTCTCATCATCGTCGCGCCCGTATTCGTTGCCGCCGGTAACTACCTCCTCGTCGGCCGCTTGATCCGTGCGGTCCTGCCTCCGTCGAGACATCGCATCTTCTTCATCCCAGCTCGTGTCATTACAAAGACCTTCGTCATGTTCGATATCCTCGCGTTCCTGATACAGGCTTCTGGGAGCAGCATCGCTGCGTCGGGTAACTGGACGGGAGACCAAGCGACCGTGGGAACAAATGTACTCATAGGAGGACTGAGCTTGCAGGTTGCAACCTTTGCGTGGTTTCTGTCCATAATGATAAGGTTCTGGTGGTGTACCGCAATGGAGGTGAAGGAAGGTGCTCCGGTCGGATGGTTCAAAGTGCTTCAGGCGATTTGGGTGTCGTCGTCGCTGATACTGGTGGGTTTCATTGTATCGCTGGTAATCCAAGGAAACTAATGTCCTCTAGGTACGCTCCATCTACCGAGTCATCGAATTCGCCCTGGGTATTGACGGCTATCCCTTCACCCACGAGTGGATGTTCTATTGCTTCGAGGCACTGCCCATGTTGCCCGCGATATCCGTCTTTTGCGTTGTTCATCCAGCGAAATATCTGGGAAGTCGAGGAGGGTTAGAAAAGCCGGATGAACAAGGCCCCTTAGAGCTCGATGATGGGAGCCGCCGAAGGAGGCCTCGAAGCGGTCGCAATCAGTCGCGACCAAGAAAGAGCGGGCTGCAAGTCGGAAATTCGGGTTCGATGTGGACATCTAGGTCGGGGACCGAGCCGTCGGAATGAGGTTTTTGGGGTCGTTTAATCAAGGCTTTAGCGTGGGCTTGTTCCAGCTGGCGCGGAAGGTGCGCAGGGAGAGTGGAGGAGGAAGGAGCTGACAACGATCACAGCCCACTTCAAAGCCAGCCCATGGATAGATCTGTCGCTGTATTTCTTCGTCGCAATGGCGTATACTGGTCGATGTAATAAATGTGCCCATGATCGGGTATCATGTCTCGAACGGAAGTATAGTGACCATCATGGCTCCCATTGCTCTTTCCGCAGAATGAAGCGAGTGACGGGGACGAGCCCTAAAATAAAAATGTGAGCCGCAATTTCGGTCGTATATTGCGCCGAAACTCCTAGTTCTTCTCCCATGGACGTATGCTGAAAACGAGTGCATATGCTGGCTGGCCTATTCGTAGTATTCGACGCCAGCATTTCTTCGCCCCATGAATCTAAGGAAAGGATATCTTGATACTTGTCGGCAAAATTCGACATGGTGTCTCAAGGGCTCGGGCACATTTCTGTAAATGCCCTCAATCCAGCCAAGCATCGCTGTCGGAGCATCAACACCCTGGAATCCTACTCTTTCGAAAGCTAGTATTGGCGTAAGAATCGCTTGGACCGCGATGAAATGCGCTAAAAGGATCTGGGCGACCGCGTTACCGGGATCGATAAATGCTTGAAATTCTTCGTGACTCCATCTGGATGGAGCGTTGTAGAGGAGAACAAAGGTGGTGTAGGCCGCTATAGGCTCATGATATGCATGATCAATGGTTCTCACCATGATTTCCCAGAACGTCCTCTCCCAATCGGTCATGTTCAGAAGTTCGATCTCTCGCAGAGATATAGCCACTGCGTCCAGATCCTCTCGGTTCACCACATTCGGTTGAGAGATTGTGAGACGATTTCTCATCGCCGCCAGGTGTCCATCTTCGCGGAAGGCCTTGTCTAGTCAGCCTCTTGCCTGGTGAGGAGAAACGAAGAAATACATCACTGACTGGAGTGATTGAAAAGGTCTCCACCTACATAAAAGACGGAGTCGGCGTTCTTCAGCGCCTCCTCTCCCGCAATGAGATTACACCCCCTGACCATGGTCAGGAACTCGAAAAGGCCATCTTGAAGATGGCTGGACTGGAAGGCGAGAGCAAGTGCTGCGGCCATGCGCGCGTCGCGTTCGCATCTTGACTTGGGTGGCACCGAGAGTGCTTCGTTGAGCGACTTGACCGCGAGGATCCGATGCGAAATCGCGTCTTCAGCGACGTTGGCATTGGACACGGCGTTCAGATGGGACGCTGCCAATGCCAGTATGGAGTGTATTAGATATTCATACTGACGATAGTCAGCCAAATACATCGAAAGACGATCTCAACGCCGTACATTATGTGCAAAGCCGGGGATCACAGTGATCCATATTTTATCGGCGCCGACGGGAAGGTGAGGGTATGCTGTAATCAGGAAATGATGGAACAAGCGCATGTCGGACATTGTCTGTGGAGGCATTAGCCCATGACCACTGATGCCTGGAGCACTGGGAGGGTTGAATCAACTCACGAATGCGCCAGGTGTCGAACGCAGGTGGACCATGTCCTGTGGGGAGGGGGAGGTGGGAGTCCGATGACCGGACTGAATGATGTTGGCAGGATACTCGCATTGCAAGCCAGCTTTGATGCAGTGGTTGCACTCTGGATGTTTCTCGTTGCATTTGATTCTACGGCGCTTGCAGTTGAAGCATCCCCGACGAGACTTTGTGTGTCCCTTCCTGGGGATAGGCTTCCGCGTCCTCGGCGGCGGAGGAGCTCCCTCGCAGGTGGGGGTCCCTTCCGGGGAGTTGCTGGATGATGATTCCATGCTACGCATAGGTAGTGGCGAGAGGGACATGTCCAGAATCTCCGATGCCAACATTTGATGTTTGATAACGCGAAAGCAGACAGCCTCGTGGTGATATATACGCTGGTTGTGTAACGCAGTGGCTTGTGAGTGCGAAATTTTAGGGGCTCAGACCAAGGGCGAGGGACCTCCGCAGACTGGGCCTTTGTTTGGTCAGGGGAGATGAGGGTGCAATATGAGCTGAGTCACAGCCCTACTATTCCATATTTCCGCCTAGACGGATGGGTGTTGCTAGGGTATGTCTGTATCCGCCTAGCCTGTCTAATTAGTAAAGGTCCTGGCTGTTGGCAAGCATGCTGCTTTAGCATTTCTTGTCCGTTTCCAAACGTACTCACCGGTGCGTGAGAGCCGATCGTGTGCACTGGGCTTCGGACGTCAACCTGCAGCGCTGTGCGCCTCGAACAGATTGAACTGAAGCTTGGGCCAATGCGCAAGTACTGCCACGCTGGTGAAGGGCAAGGTGGTGCATGTGCCTTGGGATGAGATGGTCGAAGCCTGGAGAAACCAACTTGGTGGGTGAGCACGGGGTTTCATGAGGCGCTCGTCTCCCCGTCCTCGAAGTTCGGGGCCGCCCGAGCCTCCCATGTTCCGCAGATGTGCCAGTTATTTTTGCCTTGCAGAAGGTCAAGCATTGCCAAGCAAACGTACCTACTTATTAGTACTGGAGAGATTGGGAACTGCTCAATCCGATCATCAAAGGGCGTGCGTGTTTGAAGCTATGAAGTCACTCGACGAGTCACAGCCAGTCAGAGTGCAGTATCTGCCATTGCAGTTTTAATAATTCCTGAGCTGAAAGGTACAGAAAAGTAAAAACCTGACTCTACAGCCTCGCCTCGAACCGTTGTGATGCAACCCTAGGACGCAACTCGCTCTGCTTGGGAGAGGCCAAGGTGAGCGCCAGCCGTCTGCGCCTGGGACGGCCCACTGACGTGGTTCTGGACAGTAGACACCGATCTGGAAGCCGCGGAATGATTTCCGACCAAAGGAACTGTCACTATTGGATGGTCGTGAACGTTGAAGTTGGGTAGAAAATGTAGGCCCTCGTTTTGCCGAGAGACACCACGCTCGTTTGGGGACTTAAATGCTGGGGGGAAAGGTGAAGGTGTGCAGGTGTACATGGCTGCCGAGGGACACGACCCCTCGGCGCGCACGTGCTCCCGTGTGTGCTTCTATACTTGGGCATGATACGAGGTTTAGTCCATCTTCCACACGCGATTCCACCATGGCCGTGCAGGATCGTCGTCAACTCTCAGCTGCTTCTGCACGGGGTTGAGTTTAGATTTGCTCAGGGCAGAGGTTGCCAGCCTATCAGTTTGGAGGAGACGGCGGATGCACCCCCCTCCCTCGTGCGAGTTTCCTCATTGGAAGGAGTAGATGGTCCATATCAAGAATGTGCTCATGGCTCGTCGATGCCTCGTTTCTATTATTGACAACCGGAACTCATAACGCAAGACTCTGGGATTTGGGGATTCAAAAGAAAGCAGGCATTCGCCGAAAAAGTGCTACCATGGCCGGCAACGGGAGATACGAACCAAGACGGGTATGCATGGCTGTGATGACGTTTGGCTGCCTTCGACTTGGGTCCTATGTCGTAAGAGCCAACGTGTAGGTGTGTTGCCTGGTCGGCGACCATCAACGTTCAGGACACCACCACGACGGGAATCGGGAATCCTAGCCAGCCCGAAACGTGGAAAGTCCAGGAGAGCGCTATCGATGGCAACGGTTCTGTTGGGGTCTACTTTGACACTATAATTGGAGGCTATGCGGTTCGGATGGGCTGGATGAGTACAAAAAGGCCCCGCTCCATGCTCTGCTAACGGAACAATATGGGCGGAGGTTTCGCCCAAATATAATCTGCCACCGATGCTCAGAGAAAGACATCGTTTGTGCCAACCCAACTGCCGGGATTGGGATGCGCCAGCTACCACTCTCGCGTTGGTGGCACAGCACCTGCAGCTGCTCCCATTAATGGAAAATCCTGGAAAACACTGCGCTGCACCGTCCGGGGGCAATCGTGGGGCGTGAGCTCTTCTAGAATGCTGACAACAAGGCAATTGTCGGCGAAACATGGGACCGAATGAGCAATTAATGTCGAAGTAGCATCCATGTCAGATGAAAAATACCGGTCAGATCAGTATCATTCCATTACTTGCCAATAATGAGAAGTGACGATGTGGATGGAGTACAGATACAAATCCCAAGTCACCAACGATCATGAACATTCGGTATCACCGAGCAAACCTGGTTTCTCTGATTAGCTGGAAAAGAAGGAACTCAACGGTATATCGTTGCCTCAAATCGAAAGCCAGCGAATCCAGTGAATGCGAAAGCAACCTTCCTGAAAGAATCGGAGGCGCTGGAGCTCGATTGCGTATAAAGAAACGCACCCTGCAAAAACAACACATGTAAACCGTGTTTCCTCAATATGGGAAAGCACCTATGAAGGCGAGGGTATAGCCCGAAATATCCCTCCCCCCGCAACAACGCCTTACCCGACACATTAAACAGCCTGCCAGAGACCGAAATCGTACCCATAATGCAAACACCACACCCATCATGCGAAGCTGCAGAGGAAATAAACCATGGGCCATGCAAGGGACTTTGAGAAAACGTATCCAGTTCCCTCGCTCAGACCTTGGGTTCTCACTGGACCGTTCTCACTGGCCCCTTCCCCTTCACATCGTTGTCTGTCATCACAGCGCTGGTAGTGTCTCCTGTTCCGTCACCAGCCTCGCTGCCCTCGTCAGGCTCATCATGCTCTTTCCATTCAGAACTTCTCCTGCTCAATTTCCCAGGGCCGTTGGGATCCCTGGGACTCGCGAGCGGACTTGCTGCTGCTGGCCCTGTACTCCCGGAAATGCTGTCGGTCCGACCGTGTCCCAGCAATCCACTTCGGATACTGATGCCGTCCGCATTCTTGTAATAACTATTCCGATCACTTGTGAGTGCTGGGGCAGCCACGCCGGATGACGAATAGACACTAGCTCGCTCAGCGTTAACAAACCCCCCGACGCCAGGTCTATTTTGAGGGCTGTAAATTGTGTCGGGATTTCCGGAGAGGACACTGAGAGGTAATGATTCCCGGCTTCCTCCCCAGACCGATGATGGGGCCAAAGCGCGCACGGATGCGTTTGTGTCAAGAGAGTTGCGCCGGCGGCGCTGCTTCGACGAGGACGCGAGTGTCAGAATTGATGCGTTGTCCGTGAGGATGTTGTTCGCTGTCGCTGCCTGATACGAGTGAGGGTGCGGCTGAAGCGCCATGTGGGGAGGAAGCGCAGAAGGCGGCGGTGATGTGGGGAACTGATGTGAGAAATGTACAGGCGCCCCGTTCGGACCCTGCGTGCTCTGATGATTATGGCCCAGGACGTTCGATGGCGCAGTTGATTGTATAGTAGTCAAAGTCGTGGTGAGAGACCGCTCCGAATGATTGGGTGACGAAAAGGTGCTACCTCCACCAACGGTGTTGCTGTTCCCCGTTTCTGCCTTTGACCTGCCAGAATGTACGGTATCCGGGTGCGTCGCAACCGTGGGAGCGGTAGATTTGTTGCTCTTCGCCAGCGCCTGTCGCCGTTCTGAACCCGGTTCCTCGGCAGATGTGAAGCTCTCATTAATGGATCGCGATGTTACCGGGCTGCTGAAAGAGAGTTGTCCGTTGGGTCTCCCGTTCAAGTGGCCCGACTCAGGATAAGGGTTGTTCTTGACAGAAGACTTCTTGGATTTATTCTGTGGTGCTCCGTGGTTCTTCTTCGAAGACGTGGTGGGGTGATCAGAGCTAGAGGACTTCAGGTTTGCCAGGCGCTTCATCCACCCAGTGAAAGGTCGCTTGCGGGGTTGCCTGTCTTTTAACATAACGTTAGCAACGTGCAACTCAGGAAAATAAGGGCAAGGGGCCAGGAGGATAAGTCGATAGGAAGGGACGAGGAGATCAAAAGCCTGAGGGGTTGTCTGCGCATGAGGATGACGTACCAGGAGGCCTGGACGCTGGTTCTGCTCTAGCCATGCCGATTCAACGCTAGAAATGGTGTGACTACGATCAATGGAAGAAGCAGGACGGGATCTGGTAGCTCGAAAAGGGCGCTTGGGGAGTATCTGCAGGGTCCGAAGCGTTCCACGTCGACCGTACCGGTCGGTGACGAGGCTGCGGAGGTGACAGGACAGCGATATCAGAAAGCAAAATACGTGAATAGTATGCTCTATGGAAGAGACAGGTAACGATGTAAGAATACAGCGTTGGTACGTTTGCTTCAGGAGTAGAATTCACGAGTGACTTCCTTTGGAGTTGAAGCTTGAGGATCGTGGAGGCCCAGCCAGCTAGATCTATGCGGCACGCCAGGGACCTTTCGGCGAACGCACAGACCTTATGCCAAGCATTGCGGGTCTCGATGATGCTTATGATGCCTGCGTTCATCGATCATTCCATCGCGCCTCATTTGTCTCCAACTCCCGTCGCCGCCCGGGCACCTCCACGCTCACATCTTTCAAAGATCTATCCAGCTCTGCCGCAGTGGGTATGGCGGGCCACAATATACGGATCCCTAAACCGAAGGCGGGCGTATAGGGCTGTCCTGCAGCATGGCTTCCCAACCATCCCTTGCGGAAAGATCCATAAAACCGCTACCCCAGGATGTTGTCGCCCAACTCAAGTCATCGATAGCGATTGTATCGTTGTCTGGTGTTGTACTGGAGCTCCTGAAGAACGCTCTCGATGCCGGAGCGGCCAGACTCGAAGCGGCTGTCGACTTCAGTCGTGGAGACTGTGTAGTAGAGGACGACGGTATTGGGATAGCCCCGCATGAGTTCCGCGCAGATGGGGGCCTGGGCAAAGCTCATTGTTAGTGTTGTTTGAACCGTTTCAATCGATTTACGCTCATTCCTGCCAGGTACGTCGAAGTACTTTTCCAATGAAGCGTGCTACGGCCATCAAGGCATGTTCCTCGCCTCGTTAACTGCGATTTCTCTCGTCACCATCACGTCTCGCCACCAGGGGCATCAGTCCCTTAACTCAATCACCTTCCACAACTCAGGAACACTCGAAAGACGGATTCCAGCTTCCTCCCTTGAGGAGATCAAGGACGAAGCGCATGGAACAAGGGTGACCGTGCGTAATCTTTTTGGAAATCTTCCTGTGCGTATCAAGCAGAGGACTCTCCTAGCCGACCAGAGAGGAGAAAACAATCGGCTGTGGGACTTATTGAAGCGTGATGTAGTCGCGCTTCTTTTAGGCTGGCAACGACCTATGACATTGGTCATACGCGACGCTTCCCGTAGAATTATTATCAGCCTGAATAGTCGAGCCCCTTGTCTCCGCCGCGAGGCTGGCCTCAGCAATTCGAAGGCCCGGCCACCAGAGTTGCAATACTTGTTAACCATGTTTACACAAGCCGCTTGGATCAACGTTGGAGACTGGGCGTCTTGGGTTCCAGCGTCTGCTTCTACGTCGAACATTTCAATAAAGGGGGCCATCTCGCTTGAGCCTACACCAACGAGGAGACTGCAGTTCATGAGTCTTGGGATTTGCCCAATTCCTAATAATGATGGAAATAGCCCCTTATACGAAGAGATTAATCGATTGTTCGGGCTATCCGCCTTTGGCACTATAGAGGAGCATGCTAATGTGGACGAGAACGAAAAGCTCCGCCGCTACACTGATAAGCGCTATAAGACCGACGGTTACACTAATCGTCAGCTCATAGGGCGCAAAGGGGTGGACCGGTACCCTATGTTTTACCTACGTATCTGCCTGAAAGACGATGCGGCCAGTCGTGCCTACGACCAGCACTTCCTCGATAAAGATGCAAATATCCAGGCGGTCATAGCAGTACTTCAAGCTCTGATAACCCAGTGGCTTTCAATGCACCACTTCCGGCCTAGGGCGCAACGGCCCCGAGTGACGAAACGACTGACGTCTTCTGCACGGGAGATGTCGTCGCCGGATGCGCTTTCTCGGCCTTCATCGACGCAGTCAACCACTCTAAAGAGGACGGCGGCAAGGTCAGAGCATCCTCAACCGTTTTCAAGTGCAAAGAGGCAGCTATCCCTCAATGATTGGTCGCGGATCAAGAGCGGGAAGGCTGGATTTTTCGATCGCATAGGAGTTCCTTTCCAGCGACCCGACAGCGCCCCCGAGCAACTGGACGTTGTACCTAATGTTGGAAGTACCACGGGCCACGCGAAATTCGACGCTAATGAAACCTCATCCGGCGGTTTATATAATCCGTCTGGACAAGTTCGACCGCAGGATCAGGCTTCCACTGTGGAAGAAGCCTGTGGACGGCCTCGACAAGGCGACGACGATGAGACGATTACTTGGAAAGACCCCCGGACCAAGACAGCTATTTCCTTGAACGCCCGAACCGGCTGTGTAGTTTCTCGTCCCGCTACTCCGAGGCATCAAAGTGGTCCGCTCCTCGCAGCCTCCTCAAGCGATACTGCGCGAAGCTCCCAACGGTTACGCCTTCGTGAAGGAGCACAATTGGTACTCGAAGGAAGCAATACCTGGCTTGAGGGTTTTCTGCGGTCCTGGAACAATCCAATCTTCACCCCAGCCGAACAGCCCATCCGACAGATCTGCATTGAAGAATCAAAACACAGTGCAGATGCGCCATGCCAATCCCATCAGTTTCATGGTACCCAGGTGATACGCATGGGATTACGCGACGGTTCCATGATGTCGTCGAATTGCAAGCTGTCACGAGAGATGTTGCAATGCGGCAAGGCAATCGCTCAACTGGACAAGAAGTTTGTCCTCGTCAAAATGACCAGCAGTCCGGTTGGCGCTTCTCATCAGGTTGAAAATATAGACTTGTTAGTCTTGATAGATCAGCACGCTGCCGACGAGAGGATTAAAGTTGAATCACTCCTTGCTGATTTGTGTCGTGTTGTACCAGAGGTACGCAACCAATATTCCTCAAGCCTGGGTCATCGATCGAAAGTGGCATCCACGAGACTCGAAAAACCGATGCACTTTACCATCACAGCACAAGAATCCCAACTCTTCACTACTTATGCTGTCAAATTTGCGGCGTGGGGTATACTGTTCGACATACTGCTAGATGTGGATCCCGTTGGTAGTCGAAATCTGGACAGAGCACTGCCGACTATCTCGGTGACGGCCTTGCCCCCGGCCGTTTCCGAACGATGCGGATCCGACCCGAAAACACTGATCTCATTTCTTCGTTCCGCCGTTTGGAAATATGCTGAGCAACCCCATAGCAAGGGTTTAGAAGAGTTGTTAGCGAAGCCTGCTTCGGAGGGACTGGCGGAATCTCCAACTTGGGTGAGGCGCTTGGCATCCTCTCCGCACGGTCTTGTGGATCTGGTCAATTCCCGTGCCTGTCGCTCAGCTATCATGTTCAACGACGAACTGAGCAGGGAGCACTGCCAAGAACTTGTTCGGAATCTATCAAAATGCGTCTTTCCATTCATGTGTGCTCATGGCCGGCCAAGCATGGTGCCACTGGTTAGCCTTGCCGCACAAGAGGATGCTTCAGAGGCGGCAGGTATATGGCCTCCTCCGACATCTGAAGAATGCGGCACGGGTTTCATTTCCGCCTGGAAGCGCTGGAGGGCTATTATTACTTCGGCCCCTTGAGAAGTTGCTTTGCTGTGAACAACGAGGATGGGGTTGAATATGTACCCTCTATCAAAGATACAGTTCATATGTTACAGGAAAATTGCAACATGTGTGAACGCCATGAGACCTGTACAGCCAAATAAGAAGGGCAGCCAGGTCAATTAAACGCTCTATTGTTCTTGGAACATTCTGAGAGGGCCTATAACGAAGTAGATGGATTTCGAATAAGCGTGACAAATTGGTTCCTGCTAAAAGGTCTACTGGAATGCCTTTTGAGTTTGAAAGGCCAAGGCAAATCGAGTACTATGGAGCCAGACTGGATGGTAGAGCCCAAGGCAGGCTGCGCCTGCATGAGGTGCTGGCCGTTCTCTAAAGCACATAATCTGATATAGCAATCCATATAGATGGAAGCTATGTCTCATTCCTCGCATCTAGCGGCATTGTGGTGGTTGGAGGAATTCGGTAGACATGTGAGCATTCATGAAGCGGAAAATATTTCGCGCTCCGAGCCCTGGAGCCCTAAGACCGCCAAGAATTACATCACGTGGGCGCTAATCCGTTGAGGTATAACGCTAACCCCTGAAGGTACCTAGGTATTCGACCACAAGCGCTGGAGGACTCCTCCTTCACTCTGCACATCAGACGACATCATGGGCTTCTGCTCTGACACGCTGTCTCACTTTGGTACTACTTCTTAACTTTTGCGCCGTACCTTCTACTATGAGTAAGAATGGTTCGCATAATCTGGCGCCTCTTCCGTCTGCCGTCCAAAATCCGGCGACGGGCGCGTCGAAGCCGTATCTTCACCATGATTCTGGTCCTGTCACTACTGGTCTTGTTCTCCACAATCATTAGCACTTTTTATATTGTTTACAAACCGCCATCACTTCTCATTAAGTTTTTTGAATACAAATGGCCGGAGGTCCTTTGGCGTATCTTGACTTCCGAAAAGATTGTTGCATTGACCATCGATGATGCACCAAGCGAATACACGTCTCAGATCCTGAGTATTCTAAAAGAGAACGATGTTTCCGCCACGTTCTTTGTGATTGGAGGCCAAGTTCCTGGAAGAGAGGAGGACTTGAAAGAGATAGTTCGAAACGGGAATGAACTTGGAAATCACGCAATGCACGACGAACCCTCGCGCTCGCTTTCAGATGATGAACTGAAGAGTCAAGTCATCATGGTAGAGGAGAGTATTCGGAAGACGTACGATTCTCTTAACAGGACGCCTCCCCCTCGATACTTCCGGCCCGGGTCTGGCTTTTTCTCCGCGAGGATGCGCCAGTTGCTGAGTAGCTTGGAGTATCGGATTGTGTTAGGGAATATCTATCCCCACGACCCGCAAATTCCTTACGCGAACATCAATGCTAGACATATTCTGAGTATGCTGCAACCGGGTAGCATCATCATCTGTCACGATCGGAGGAGTTGGACGATTCCCATGTTGAGGAAAGTCGTGCCAGAGATCAAGAGGAGGGGTTATCGAATCGTACCTGTATCACGCCTTTTGGACCATCAAGCTAAGGAGTGGGGCGTTCATGGACCTAAAACGACCCCTGAAGAGGGTAATAGCGTCAAGAATTGAGAAAATTCCACGATCAGATGCTGCTCGAAGGAATTATTCATGAGCAGAGAATCCATTTGAGCAGTTCTCAGTCTGTTGATTAAGAAGCCATGTCTCCGAAATGCCGGCTCTCGAACAAGGTTGTATACATCCGGTAACCAATCTCAGTCACCGAGATCTGATTCTGAGTCAGCCTGGGACCTTTCATTCCGTGGATAAGCTTTGAGCTTGATGCCCATCGCACTCAGCCTGCCCGAGGTTGGTTCACGCTAAACTCCAGTTATACAACCAGGGTCTCGGAACGATCGGAAACTGCCCCTCTCAAACGCGTCACGAGACGACACCTCGAGATCGCCAATTCTCCTCGGCGCATGCATTGCGTCGCCTCTTGCAGGACCCGTTAGAGGATCTTTACAGTAGAACCAGAAGGAAAAGGGGCACACCATTCGCCGGGTGATGCGCACGGCCACAGTGTGGCGCCGAACACCCGGTGTCCACGCAAGGCAAGCCACGAGCCTTACCATAATTGGGTCGGAGCAGTTTACTGGTGTGGGAGCGACATGATAACAATGGAGAGATCCTTGCGGGAGCAATCAGCAGACCAATCCCAATGCAAGAAACGGAAGGAACGGTTTTGATTCTACATCTTGCCCAGAAGAGGGTCTCTTGGCAGAGCTTTTCAGGGAAGATATATACACAGTACAGGAACCCACACTCACCTTTGAGTTTGGTCCAGGGAATCATATTGTGATCATTGATATCCACACAACGACAAGTACGGGCTCAGCACAACGATACCCGGCTTCACGACCGACAAGCATCATAGTATCCGCTCCTGTAGGCATCAACAACCCAAAAGATCTAAGCTACCAAGATACGGCATCGACCTACGCTCCGATTGAACCGCCTTCGCTTACTCTGAAGGGACGGAGTAAGCGACACCCGTACACTGCGCAACAGGCGATGCACGACCACCACAAGATAGCCAGACCAGACATTCAGGACTGGATAGCCTCAGTAGACGAAAGCAGCGACTCTCGGACGACCTCAAACAATGGATACTCCATCTCTCGACACCCTGGAATGCCAGGACCCCGAGCCACCTCCTTTGATGGCACAGCCCTGCCCCGTCCTCCCACTCTTCGCAGCACGCAAACCATGTCTTCCACCGACAGCAAGGACGGAGTGCGTTTCCAGATTACCCGACCTTATGCCACGTCTTCCATGCACGGGGAATCGGCGGAGGTTGGAGCTGGAGAGTTCTCTAAGCCACAGATCCGGCGGCACAGGCCGTCTCACGAGAGCTCCAAGAGTCAGAAGGAGTTCCAGTACTATGGGAGGCATGCAAACTCTTGGCTCTTCAACGACTTCAGCGTTAAGGACACAGTTAAGAAAGGGTGGGGTAAGGTGTTTTCGAAAGGTGACGGAGGCCGATAGCCGGGCGGTTATGGGAGGAGATGACGAGGGAGGCTTAGCTACTAAGGGTGAAGCTTGTGAAGATGCATGTTTATGCGCAGATATTATTGATCCAGATATGTGGCCATGGCCTCTCACGTTGCGATTGGACAGTCACTACAATATAGTACATCTACACCACGGGACCTTTTCTGACGACACTACGCGATCACCGCTTCATCATGCTGCGATCAAGCATTCTTCCTTGCCAATATTGATATTGGGTGATTCTTCAGGGCTTATGCATCACGTTTGTGATATCTTCGCCGTTGCGAAACCGATTGGCGAGGGTTCGTACCTTGCGGTAGTTAACCGCCACGACCCTTGCACAGTGAACACAGCCACTCCCATTCTTGCATTCTCTAGGAACCCGCCAATCAGGTGATAGCTCGTGAAAGATGTCATAGTCCGTGATGGCATACCTTATTTATGCCACAGACTTGAATTCCATGTACAAATGGACAATCTTAATTTCACGGCTAGGAACTGAGAATTGGCTCTTGCGTCCATCTCTTGATGGGATCAAGACACGATGTATGATCTCTGCGCCGAAAGATTGCTGAAAGACGACGACAGATTCCGTGCGCGCAATGGGCATCGATTCGTAGAGTGTTGGGATTTTGAGGTATGCATTGGACACTGTGGAAGTTGCGGAAGCAGCGCAATTATGCTCCAAGACACTGACCACTATCGAGCAGGAGACAACTCAGCCACTTGTCAGGTCTGGGGAGCTGGAAGAGAACGACATCACCGATTGGGTATCTACAGTATGTCGGTACTTTGGAACCTTGCATAAGCCGCTCCTCAGCAGCCCCGATCTCCTTGGGCCTTTCGCATACTGACCATAGCCAACAGGAGCCTATATCCAATAAGGAAGTTATCCGTTCTGGACTGAGAGTATTGTATGTCAGACAGGCTATTCAAACAATGTCCCACATGCCCATCGCGTTGACTTATGCGACCCTAGACTCTCACCGAAACCCGCCGGCAGTCCCTCCTCCAACAACCTTCCCTATGCCCGCTGCACATACGATATTTTATCGAGCGAGTGGCGTATTCCGTCAATGTTTCTCCGAGCAGCAACTCAGAAGCTAGGAATCGTGACGGAGGTGGACGTTGCAACGTCATGTAGTTCCCCTACAACGACTAGCGAAGCTGCAAATGGGCACCAAACGACCGAAACAACAAAGACTGGGACGATTATTGCTGATGGTATTGTCTCTTCTTCTGTGAGAGGCCTTCTCATCCGCAGTGATGTAGACTGGACGTGGGATTACACACTGTTTCTCACTCATGATCCAGACACGAGCACTACCCGCGTGGTAATTGTTGGGCTTACCGCAGTGGAAATCGACCTCATTCAGACGTACTTGAGGGACTTGACCGTGCAGTCCGAGCCACATCTTCGCTTGTCCGAAAATTCCAGGGACCATTCTCATCGTCCAGATGAAACGTCCGGTCCAGTTTGTAACCGCCTCTTAACCCATCCCTTCCTCCTGCCCCTCCTCCTGCTTGACCTAGCAACGGATGACACGGCTGCTCTCATCAAAGTACGCACCAAGCTCCTCGGTGAGATCCAACAACAGACAGGCATGGATCGGTTCAATTCCTTGCGAAGCACGACGATTGGATACGGTCCCGTAGAGTTAGAAGAGCGGACGAGTAGACTGTACGTCGAGAAAGATGCCAGGGAACGCCACGAGTTGGATCTCGATGCTATAATGCTGCGGCTGACGTGTTTGAGTGATTGGGTGGCGGCACAGAGAGGCTTTGTGGGGTTGCAGTTGAGGGTTGTCCGCGTGCTGGAAGGCCTCCTGCAAGACGGTTGGTGTAGGGCGGGCGTTGAGAGAGATGCAAGAGGAAAAATGGGATTTACAATAAGCGGCCGTATGTGCAACGGATTTGTGTTTCGAGAGAGGCTGGAGTTCATTCGCCAGAGCCTTTTGGCAGCGGAGCAAAAATGCGCATACCTGGATCGCAGTATCACTGCGCAAGTACAGACTGTAGGTCCTACCCCGTCACTCCCTACCCGGCGCCTTCACAATATTCTGGGACCTAGATTTCAGAGATCTGCGCCACTGATTCTCGCACCACAGATATACTCCCTCATCGCTCAGAAAGACAACCGTCTCAACATCGCGGCTGCAAGTGCCTCCTGTCAGATTGCATCCGACAGCCGGCGCATTGCTATTTTGACGCGAAAAGATAGCACTGACATGCGTCTTATCGCCGCTGTCACTTTGGTGTTTATACCGGGCACGTTTGTTGCCACTGTCTTTTCGACGGGGCTCTTCGATTGGGGATTGGGTCGTCCTGCTGGTGGTGGGAGCGGTTCCCAGAGTCCATCTAAGTCAGGAGAGATTGAGGGAGAAGAATTGAAAATATCACCGTATCTGTGGGTGTACATGTTGCTCACAGGTGTTTTGACATTAATGGTGCTGTTGGGTTGGGGAGCGTTTTCATGGGTGCAGAATCAGAAGATGGTGAGGCGGTTTGGGAAGGTTTCTGAGATGGATATCGAGAAGAAGATGGATACGAACAATTGGGCACGAAACGAATTAGCTGCAGATAACGCGGATTTGCGAAGAGATACTGAGAGCACGATGGTGGATGGAAGATGCCAACTAGGGCGTAACTCAAAGGTGCCGGTGGACAGAGCAAAATGGGAGGACGAGGTGAAGAGTGCACTGAGTTTGTGGAAGAGAGGTATGAGGCTCAAAGAGAACCGGGGAGGAGGTAGGTAGAACGAGAGAGTGGATGGGAGAAGGATAACTGGGACAGGACGATTGCAGAATGCATCAATACTATTATGCCATTCCCGATATGTCTTCCGGTGTTCTGCAGATAAGTTCTGTGGTTCTGAACAAGCGTCTCATGCCAGAGCATCTCAACTAGCCGAGATGCAAACAAGGATCTCTGTTCGATTCGAGTGCGAGTTCGCATGGGTGTTCGTTGAGCATCAATCGCATGTCTGGAGTTAACATAATCAATGCAGAGTTCAAGCGAAACAAAGAAACCTGCATCCAAGTCGCTAGCTAGTTCTTTATCTGGGATGCGTGCTTTGTTTGGTGGGTATACATCCCGCCATGGGTTCATCTGAGCATCCGAAGCGAAATGAGCTGGCCCTTCCTGGGCCGGGAGATGAACGCAAATGCGGAGAAGCACGATGTGAAGATCGTGGACGCCCTTCGAAGCTTCCCAAGGGTTGAAATTTCCATGATTTCTACATCACGCCAGCCGAAAAGGCATCGGTCATCTGAATTTTGCCATGGAAACTCCGAGTTGGCACTTGACAGTGGAGCTCGGGAGTCGGATGTGGTTGCATTCATGCAAGCGGCCAAGGAGAAGCGACACCATCCAGAAGCAGCAAAGTCGCCTCGGAAACAGGAACAAGTACGTTTCTCGCCCCACCAATAAACGGCCGCTTTGGTTCGTGAAACTACAGGCGTAAACAAGCATCAGCCGACTCCAAGGCATCCTGGTGCCATGAGGGACAGTGTAATCGTGGATCGCAACATCTCACGATTCGTTGCAGTCTTCGCTGTCTCTTTGAGCACATATTGAACGGTTTCGACACGTCATGTACACGGAGAGGCGGGCCTGAGTCTTTAAAGCCCCGAGTTCTATGTTTGTCCCTCCAGGGCTGGGTCTCTCAGGGAGTCAGGGAAGGCTGGACCGGTGGGTCTAGCTGCATGGGGAAAGGGGCGATATCGAAAAATGAAGCTTGTGGAGGGAGGCTCGATGCAAGTGCAGGCGGACCAGGGAGTCAGGCCATCGTGTGCCACTCGCGCTCGACCACTACATACAGCTTGCTGAGCTGGGAAAGCGGAATCCTGGGGCAGCGGGAAGGAGCGCTGGAGCGGTTTGTTTAAAGATTCCGATGGCCCCAGGGCCCGCTTGCTCCCTTTCTCCCTTTCACAGCCGTCATCATCGCTGATCAGCCAGACTTGTGTTGCCATTCTGCATTCCTCCGTTGTTGCTAGAGGAAACCGTTACCCATCATTCGTTCTGGGTTATTTGTAAACTTTCTTAATCGGATTCTCTGACCCCTTTTTTACTGCGGCCACTCGCTTGAGCTCCATTTGACAGCTATTCAACTCGTTACCATCCAAATCACCACAATGCGTTTCGCTGCCGTCACCCTTCTTGCCTCCGCGGCCTTTGTTGCCGCCCAGTCCTCCTGCGACGCTCAGAATATCCTCGAGGCCTGCAAGATCCAGTACGAGAACAGAATCAAAGCCTGCGCAGCCAATGACTGGAACTGCCTCTGCCAGGAATACACCAACCTCGACACCTGCTACAACAACTGCCCCAATTCGAACGAGAGGCCGCCTGTCAAGAATCAGGTGACCCAGTACTGCCTCGCCGCTGATCAGTGAGTCCGCCCTCGGCATCGGCTTGGCCCCATGAAGCCTATAATGGCTGAGACTATGTACTGACCCAGTGGGAACAGGCAAAAGTCTCGCGATAGCTCCTCCCTCGCAACCGTTTCCAAGACTCAGGCTGCGGCATCGCAAACCGTTGCGACGACTGCAGCGAGCCAGACTGGTACCCAGGCTCCGACTGGCACTGCCAGCAAGACTGCTTCCGCGACTGGCGCTCAAAAGACTGGTGCCGCTGCTTCGCTTGCTATTCCCGCTGGTGGTTTGGCTGCTGCGCTCGCCCTCGCCGGACTCTTGTAAACTCGAATACTCTTGGGCAGTTTTGTGTTGTTGGAGATTACGCATAATTCTTAATGCACCGTTAATACCATTGAAGTATGTAGGAATGAAGGAGTTTTGAGGTTGTTTTCATTGATCCAAATACGCCGTGGTGTGAGGTGCAACTGGACTCGAGGAATTCCGAGTCCGAGCCCCTGATCTGGGCATCACTGCCGGTTGATGTGTGATGGGGCGTAACACCCGATGCATAGAGAGGCTCTGGAACTCCTTCAGCTACTTCGGTTTCTTCGAAAACTCCGTCCTCCATACTCCAGATAGATTTGTTTGCTTTGTCCGAGCAGAGACACGTGTGTGCCAGTGTGTGCCAGAGCTGACTACGGGATTCGCCGCGCCGCGACAAGCAACCGTTGCTGTACCCACTGTGTACTCGGACGTGGGAACATGAGTCTTCAAGCAACAAACCATTTCCCATGCGTTGGCCACAGCCAATCTCTGCCATTGGCGGCGAGACGTTGGCTTCCTTTATACTTACCCTCACGTGCCCCTCCATGAGGCCTGAGGCTTGCTCGAAGGCTGATCGCACCTGACAGACAACCGAGCTCTGGGGCCCCTCTCAGACGTCACCGGCGATCCTTCCGTGAGTCTCCACACTCCAACATCAAACAGGCTATTACTCCCCTACTCCCCTTACCCCCCTCACCGGAAGCAAGCGCACCCATGATTCTTCGATTCGGCGTGCTCCGTCGACCACAACTACAACTGCGACCACGGCCGCCATATCCTAGGGACGCTGCGCTGAACATGCGGGCCTGATGGGCCTTCTGCATTCACAGAGGTGATGACATGAATGGAACTGCCGTCGACCACCACTCGCGCGGCCCCGCTGTGCTCGCCGTTACGGCCACTACCATCGCGTGCTGCACGGTATTCGTCGTTCTGCGCCTCATATCGAGGTTCGTGATTGTGAGGAAGGCGGGTCTCGATGACTACTTCATGATACTGGCATGGGTCTTAGCATTCGGAACCTCGTTCTCCATATGCTACGGGACGTCTGTGGGGTTGGGTAGACATGAACGGGACATACCTGATGACTGGTTGGGGCCGATGAAGAAGGCAGCCTATGTCTTCAACGTGCTATATGTAAGTGGTTGTGGTCTGTGTGACAGGTTGAAGTCATGCTGAGACATTGTAGAACCCGGCCTTGATGGCAACGAAGACATCCATCCTCGTCTTCTACCTCACTCTGTCTCGAACGCAGAAGATATTCCGATGGGCATGCTTTGGGACGCTGGCAGCCGTCATTACCGGGGGCGTCGCGTTGACACTGCTCAACGTTCTTCAATGTCGGCCGGTTGATGCTGCTTTTGAGACACCAGTCCCTCCCACCGCGTCATGCACGAACATCGTCACTATATACCTATCTTCTGCGCCCTTAAATATCATCACAGACCTGGCCATCCTTGTTTTACCGATGCCCATTCTCACAAGCATGCGTCTGCCCACAAAACAGAAGGCAATACTGGTCATCACATTCGGATTTGGTTTCTTTGTCGCTGTCGTGGATATTGTCCGCATTGCCTATTTGCAGAATGCCTCGCGGGAGTATCTCCGCGCCATACTTAACTATACGCCAACCGATGGACGCGACTCACGGAACAACACCGATTATCCCTGGTATATCTCCTTCACCTTCATGTGGTCAGCAGTCGAGATCAACGTCGGGATCATGTGTGGCTGCGTTCCGGCACTGAAACCACTCGTCTCGAGATTCCTGCCCCGTTGGATACTGGATCATACCGTACGCGAGAAATCCATTACGCGGGCCAGCGACAGTTTGGGCATAGATGGAGACGTTGTCGTTCCTCACGTAGTCCCACGAGGCACATCCCTTGAAATTCCGCGCACCTCCTCGGTTCCCAAGCCCCCAGCTCCTACACATAACCACAGTGACGGACCCGGTGATGGACCCATTGACATGTTGACCTTTCTCACGACTCCAGAGACGGCCGGTGCGATTCGCACCCGACACTCCACAATCCACAGTTCCGTCTCCACAGCCCATCACCAGCAACCCATGACCTTCTTCGACTTCGTCGAGAACACGGAAAAAAGCAAGAAGAACATTACTTTGATGAGTAACCGTGAATCAATATACCCAATCATGATGGTCACCATACTCTTCTTCGTCTGGGGCTTCGCCTATGGTCTCCTTGATACATTAAACACGCGCTTCCAAGAAGTCGCCCGCATGAGTGCCGGTCAAACTGTAGCGCAGCACTCCGCCTACTACGCAGGCTACTTCACCGGCCCTCTGACATTTGGCCGTCTCGTGTTCCGCCGTTGGGGATTCAAGGCCTGTTATACTGTCGGCTTGTCCATCTATGCCTGCGGCACTCTCATCTTCTGGCCCTCCGCAGTCCTGACCTCCTTCCCCGCCTTCCTCATCTCCAACTTCATCGTCGGCCTCGGCCTATCTACCCTGGAAATCTCCGCGAATCCATTTATAACACTATGCGGGCCTCCCGAGTACGCGGAGGCGAGGCTCAATATGAGTCAGGCGATTCAAGCAATTGGCACAATTCTGAGCCCGCTCCTGGCGAGCAAGGTGCTGTTCACAAATGCAACGTCCAACCTGATCAATGTTCAGTGGGCATATCTTGGAATCGCTTTCTTCACAGTTGCGCTTGCGGTTGTCTATATCTATGTGCCATTGCCGGAGGCGACGGGGGAGGAGATGGAGGAGGCGAGTAAGAGGTTAGATATTCCGAGGGATGCTACTGTCTCGATTGTACCAAGGATGTTCAAGGGCGGAAGGAAGGTCAAGGTCATCTGGATCACCCTAGGCTTAGCGGTGTTCAGTCAGTTCGTCTATGTCGGTGCACAGGAAAGCGTATCCACGTCCTTCCAGGAGTTTATCGCCGAGGCGATGCCGTCTCTCGATCGAGAGAAGTTCCAGGCCATTGGACACACCGCCTTTGCTGTTAGTCGGTTCTCGGCCGCGATTATGAATATCTGGATCAAACCACGGTTTCTGCTCCTTTTCTTCTTCGCCGGCGCAATCGCATTGAGCGCGGCATGTATGGCCGGCCCTGCAACTGGAGCCACACCGGCTACTCTCTTGGTGATGTTGCTGTTCTTCGAAGGCCCGCTGTTTCCTCTCATTTTCGTGCAGCCGCTCAGGGGGATGGGGAGGTATACAAAAGATGCTTCGGCACTGCTGACGGCGGCGATAGGAGGAGGCGCGGCGTTGCCGCCGATTATGTATGCCGTGGTGATCCGGTGGGGGATACGGAGGGGGTATGCGGTTGTAGTGGCTGGGTTTGCTGCTGGAGCGGTGTTTGCAGTGTGGCAGAATGGAATTAAGGGGGCGAGGAAATTGGCGGATCCGGTCAAGGATAAGAGGGCTAGGGAGGCGAGGAGGAGGGAGAATGAGAGGGAGGCAGAAAAGAAGAGGGAGGAGGCAGCTGGTGGTGTTGAGGCTGGGTTGGACAGGAAGAGGAAGAGGAGTTCCGTTGATCTTTTTAAAGGATGGTTGGGTTGGGAGAAGAGAGGAAGCAAAGACGAGAAGATAAGTGTGCTGCCGGTCGTGGAGCAGGGGAATCGTGTGGATTCGATTGGCCTGAACCCCCATCTAGATGCAGGCTCCGTCGTTCAAGACCCCGGGGATGGCGATGCTGCAGAAACCTCAGAGCGCAGTCCGGACTCCAAGGATACGGAAGAGAGCAAACCGGGCCCACAGAGTAGCGAGACGCTCGTCTTCCACACTACACCGGCTTGGCTGAGTGGAGGTGAAATGAATGGAAGTGCGAATGGCCACACGGACGGCGAATCCAGCAACAGTGGAGGTCGCGATATCGAGGATGGCGGGCCTATTGGCCGCGATTGGCAACCGCAGTGGGATAGAGATGATGCGCCCGCATTTCAGACTACGCCTGCTTGGTTGGGCAGAGGTAGGGATGGGAATACTGGTGAAGGACCAGAAGGAAGGCATTGATTGTTACCATGCCGGGACGATATGCTTTGGTGCTACGATGGTGCTGGATAACTTTTCAATTGTATATAATTTATTACTAGATACCCTTCAATGCTTCACTGTCCACATTCAAAGCCAAGTGCATTGCGTCGCAGCTGGTTTCTTGAAAACGTCGATGGAAAAGGCACGCTGTGAGGCACGAATTTGACTATCGGACAGTGCAGCTTACAATCTACCAGCGAAGCAGTATCACTCCCAACTGAGGTTTAGAATTCAGAAGGGTCGTTTTGTATTTCTTTCCACTCTCTCTGTACCTGGTCGCATAGACATCAGAGATCCCCTCATCGCCAATCTTAATCCGCCCCCATATCCCCCCAACTGTGCCGCACTCTCGCATCTTCGCGCCACCGAAACCACCACCAGTTCACAAGCATTAAGCGCCCCATACACCAGAAATCTGATCAAATCCCCCGATTCCGCCTCAACTGTTTCGAGGCTCAATGCAAGCGCCGCACGCCTCAAGCCCATTGGTCGAGTTGCAACATGCATCCAATCAGCGCAGCGTCGACGCGCCGCCTTGCGGTTAAACACTGCGCTCTGCGCTTCGCCGCCAGGTACGCGAACAGATGTGCATGAAGAGCCCCAAGTAGATCGCGACTGTGCCTCATGGGGGGGGGAAGGTACAAATGGGATGCACAGGTACGTTGGAAGAGGTGGTGCAAGTGAGGGTGTGTTTTGTTTGAGTCCAATTGGAAGGTGTGCATCGATTGCACTCTTGTGTCTTTGTATTACATCCGGTGCTTCCATCCTATTTGATATAGGAGCCTCGCGCGGAGACGTTACCAATGCCGGCCATTCAACTGTTCCGCCGCGATCTTCGCGCCAACATGCAGGATGACGCAGACGTACCGCACCCTCCCACTCCACAGACGGTAGCGATGAATACATTCGAATCGGAGGAGACAATTCAAGGAAGCGAAACGGGACCGAAACGGTTGGCCATGAGGGGATGGGCGTACTGGGGCGTTGTGTTGTTGGATGTGTGTTTGGCTTTGATACCCATTTCATTTATAGGTGAGCAAGATTGCTTTTGGAGCTATCATGTTTGCCTCGGAGTCTTTTGACACATTCATCTCATATTGCCGAAACGAACTTGGAGATAGTTCAAGAACGGAGAGAGTCATCACTCCGCGTACAGACGCTGACCATAATAGTCCTCTCCGCGCTTTCCCTCTCCCTACACAATCGTCCCAAGTCACCATGGGGAGAAAAGGTGCAACAGGCGGTGCTCTTCTCCCCCACCATATTCTCGATCATGTACGCGGCCATCATGGGTAAGCTCCTTCGTCGATTTGGTGTATACAAGGCAGAGCGTGGAGTGAGGGTCAAGGTTCGCATCACCTGTTTGCAGACGACAACCCGCTGACCATACCCAGACGCTGGAAAGACTGATTGGTAGTCAATCGGTATACAGTGCTATTGAGCGGCAGGTCGGATTGCAGAGCCTGGACCTGCTCGGATTGTCCCTCATCATTCTGTGGTTGATCTCACCACTAGGCGGCCAGGCGTCACTGCGATTGTTGACGACCGAACCGCGAGTGGTCCCGATCAATGGCACTGCTCAGTATTTTCCCATCGAAGGCTATGCCATGAGCTATCTCATTGGATCCAACACCGCAATGTCATCGTGGCCTCTTTTCGCCCCCGTGTACATGACGGCTTTACACATGTCGAAGAGTTATATGAATTCGTCCATGGATCCATGGGGCGCGGTGAGGATCCCTAAAATATCATCAACTTCCGGTACGACGGACGGGGCATGGCAGAACTTTGATCCCACTTCCCCCATTGAGTATACCTCGCTCTTCGGGGTGCCCATGGTCGGGGTACCCGCGAGGGGCAACGTGACGTTCAACATGACAACCCATTACTGGAACGTCGGATGTGATCCGGCTATCGATGAGTTTACCGAATGGAATTCCACTGAGGCATATGAGAATTTTGGTAACTATACATCCAATCTCTCTTTTATGATGATGATGCCGGAAGGCGAATACCTCCATCCGCTCGAAGGAATGAAGTTCACCTACAGATCAGTAAGAGACTTTATCCACCAGCAGAATAACGGCGGAAAGGCCAACATCTCTCGAATCGAATGTTCTATGCGATCGAACTTCGCGGAATCGAGGATCGGATGCACTGACGGGAACTGCCGAGTTCAAGCGATGCGGAAACTCGAAAGGCAGCGAAATTCCTTCCCTCCGCATCTAGCGGCTTCACTGATCAAGCTCCTACCGGGTACTGATGTCGGGATGCCACAGCTTCGGACGAGGGATCTCAGAACAAGCACACTGACAGAAGTATGGATAGCTGATCCCTTCAAGGCTCTGGATAACGGACGGTCGACGTTCAAGCCCTTTGTCGATGTGGGCAGTCTGCCTCCTCCGGTTTTCAGTAAGCGCCTTGAGTTGGTCATCAACTCCTTCTGGGATGCGACCTTGGGATCCAAATACCGCACTCCCAACTTTACCTTGGACGGCGATTTCTCGATGTGTCTGTTAAGTTGCATTAGCCCACCGTTGTCCTTCAATTCCACGCAGCTCTCTGGAACTCGGGTCGATGGCGAGCATTATGTCTGCAGCAAACTATTCGCGGCAATCACCATAGTGGCTTCGTCCATCATTCTCGTCGCAGCAATGGCGTCGCTGGTGCTCGCGGCAGGCCTGACCACGGCGCCGGATATCCTTGGATACGTGTCGACGTACCTTCGCGACAACCCCTACTCAGCGGTGGCAGCGTCCTCCAATTTGGATGGACTAGATGCAGCAAGAGTGTACGGGAATGTCCGTGTCATGATTGGAGATGTGAAAAGCGAGTCCGACGTTGGACATGTGGCATTTGCAACTGTTGGAGCGGGAGTCGAAAGGCTGGTCAAGAAGAGGTTATATGATTGAGGTGGCACAAGAGAAAGTTGACTAGTTGATTGCATACGCGTGCCGGCACCTTCCCCTGGAATCCGGCAAGGACAAGACATTGGTGTCCGGAAGAGGTCGAGGGAGTGTAAAATCATGTAATGGATCTCCAATTTCAAAATACGCAGACCAATGCTGGCAGTGGAACCACCTTGGCCGTTTTCCTCGTACTTTGTCTCGACCTATCCCCCGAGGGGTTCGAACAACCAACCTTTCTCGACTGGACGGTGTGGAAGAGAGGAACTCGGGGGTTGGATTGGAGGGAGTTGGGCACTCTGTCCCCTTTCTGCAAAGGACACGGAAGAGTCAATGAAAACCAACATCCCATGTTGGCTTGAAGATGTGGATTGTCCAGACGGCGGCGGACAGGCCAAAGTTGCATTCATGGGGTCGGCTAGTCGAGACATTCCAGTTGCCCCTCATCACTTAGAGCGAGTGTCTGGAAGCACGGCGCGGTGACGTTTCCTGACTGCATTCGAAGGTTCTCTAGGTGCGCTAGAGGGGATGTTGAGAGAACAAGCGGGGCGTATGAAGTTGGAATGGGCCAGTGGGAGTGAACGAAGGTCCTCCAGCGGGACGCAGCCCGACAGCCGAAGGAAAACTCTTTCCAAGGTTCTGTTCTTGTCATCAAGGCCAGGCCGTGGGTTCCCGTTGCACGAGGGCCATGCAGCGGGAGTGGGGACGGATAGGTATCACCATCCCATCGCTATCGATAGAGAGTGGATAAAACTCTTGTGTTGCGGCGTGGTGGCCAGCGGGCCGGCCAATCATTCCCGGCAGATCTCAGGCAGGTCCCACAGGAGCACTCTGCGGAGCCCTGGCGGCGGGTTTGTTGGGCTCAGGCAAGAGTCAAGACGTCGGGGTCGGAGGAACGAAGCAGTGCAGAAGAGGTATCAAAAGAGTGGGAACATGCAGGCAGCTGCGGGCGAGAAATCCAATGTCACCTTGGGAGAGCGTTGGGATGGGTCGGCCAGTGACGAGAGGGTGCGCCTCAGCGGCAGCTCGAGGTTTCATCCAGTGTTCAACAACAGACGAGAAAACGAGGGCTCCAATAATCGAGAAGCGCTTCGACGAGCCATACGAGGCTTCACAGACGACACGACAGCAGCGCGGCGGGTGCAGGTGTGTTGTGCTGGCTCTGGTCGCAAATGTTGATGGGTTGCCGGTTGCTGTTGCGTCTCGAGTGTGTCCAGCTGTCTCTGCTCAGCTCCGGTTGGGCCTGGCAGGCCCTGGCAGTGCCAAGGCATGCTAGTCCTGTTCCTGATGGACGGTCAAACAGGAACACCAATAACGTGGCGACATTTCTTCAGGCACCCCCGTGGCACCCTTCCAAGGTTTAATTAATAACCCGTAAATTTGGTCGTTTTGGATGACCAGGATGACGGGCAAAAGCATGAGGAAAGCTCCGAGCTGACGGCATCCGCAGAGAAGGAAGTCCTGTTTTTGGCAGCAGAAGGAGTTGGAAGGATGACGAGAGCGACGCGACAAAGGAGACCGACCGTGGCTTGTCCAAAGCAGTCGACAATGGAGTCGGAGGCGAGCCCTCAGCCGCGAAACAATTACAAGGCGATGGCGAAACGTCGTCCAGCAGAAGAAACGTCTCGGGAGTGGGACGGCTGTGGGGTCTCGACTCGGATCCTGCGTGCAAATCACCGGCTACACGCCGGGACGTGCCAGGGTCGGGGGCAGAGTCTGTCGTGTGCGAAGGCGTGAAAAAGTGTGAATGGTGTGAAAGGATGAAAGGGTCAAAGGGTGCCAGGTGTGCGTGGCTGACTCGCCCCGCCAGGGGTCATTTCCGGCTAGCCAGGGGCAGAGGGCAACGCCACTACTAACCCCCGGGCCACTTTGGGCCCTCTAGCGTGCTGGGTCCAAGCTATTTCGCTGTCCCCGTTTCCCAGTCCCATCAGTCCCATCAGTCCCACCCACCGACACTTCGCTCCGGCTCACATCCTCCGCTCTTTTATACCCACTGTTCGCTGTCCTCCTCCTGTCCTGTCCACTCTTTACAGGCTTGAGGTCTCTATCGTTGTCACCCATTTTTTTCTCTACCCCACATTCCTTCCTTCCACTACGAGGTCCAGCACCTCCGTCGTTCATTGCTCCACCGCTCTCCACGAAGCTGCTCTCTACAGCACCAGTCCGAATCGACCGCAAAAGACAACAACATTGTCAACCAACCCCATCGCTTTTTGAATTGCTAGCCAATTCATCAGTCACTCTCTGTTGACTCACTGGATCCAATCCCAAAGCTATTACAACAGCAAAACACACAGAACCACCTCTGTAAACATCCACCACCATGAAGACTTCCAGCTTCCTCGCCTCCCTCCTTTTGGGCTCCGTCGCCCTTGCCGCTCCCCTTGATAGGCGCGCTCTGGTCACCAAGACCGAGACCATCATCGAGACTCAGGTCATCTATGTCACTGTCTGGGACGGCCAGATCTCCGCCGCTCAGCCCACCACCACCGCCCCTGGTCTCTTCTACGAGCAACCTGCTTCTTCCAAGCCTGAGCCCACGACCACCAGCGCTGCCCCCCAGAAGCCTACCAGCGAGCAACCCCCTCAGCCCACCGTCGCTCCCACCTCCACCAAGGAGGCTCCTGCTCCCATCTATACGCCCCCTCCCGTCCAGACTTCCAAGGAAGAGCCCGCGCCGCAGCCCACCCAACCCCCTAAGGAGGAGCCCAAGCCTGAGCCATCCATTCCCGCTCCTGCGCCTGCGCCTGCGCCTGCTCAGCCGTCCCCGCCTGCCCCTGCCCCTCCCGCCNCTCCTGCCAACAACCCGCCCACCGGTGGAGGCAACCAGAAGACCGGCGACATGACCATCTACAACACCAACAACGACCCCGGTGCCTGCGGAAAGGGCCTTAAGGATGATGTCGGTAGCGTTGCCCTCTCCAAGCTCATCTGGGGCAACGACGTCTGGGGCAGCGCCGACAACATCAATGGCAACCCCATTTGCAGCAAGAGCGTCACCGTCACATACAACGGCAAATCCATCACCGTCCCCGTCAAGGATCGATGCGATGGATGCAAGCCCGACGATGTGGATCTCACCCCCGCTGCCTGGAACTACCTCACCGGCAACGCCGCCCCTGGACGCGAGACCGTGACCTGGACTTGGGCATAGACGCCATCTTCCCACCTCTCCACAGCTGCACTATACCCAAATCTTCCCCCTTCGCTAGCGCAGGCAGGGTCAGCGCTTTGCACGAACCGTTATGACCTTCTTCCCAACATCGCTGGAGACAACGGGAACTGATACCACAACCTCCTGGACTTACCACTAGCACCGCCATTTGCTCGGTTGGAAGGGACTCGGAGGACCAATCCGGCATATTTTTATTCGAAAATTTCGCTTCTTGTCACTCTTTCACACACCCCCTTTTACAAGACCCCCTTTTCCGTTTCCCTTCACTCTGTACATGTTCCAGAACACACATGTTTGGTTCTTGGAGATTTGGGTTTGGGTTGAGATTTTTGAGATTTGTACTGGATATGGAATGGAGGAGAACCTAGAAAATTTGGATCAAACCAGACGCTTGGGTATATAACAGTAGCCTGCTGCGTGATATCAGCCATATAGCCAAGAAACCATTTGGTTTTGTCAAATACTTTTCTTCTCTTGCTGTGTCGTGTCGCTCATAGAAACACTGGCCTGCGACGTCCGTTGTCGGAACTGGCGTCCAAACAAGCTCATCGATCCATGTTTCACCTACCCGCGCCCTCGCCGCATGTCTTGCCTTGCCTGACTCCCAACCATCTCTCGCCGCATGAATGGGTTCCGATGCGCTGGTGTGGGATCCGCAATACCACGCGGGAGTTCAAGGGCTGTGCCTCTTCCTCGCGCAAGAGCGCACGTGTGCTGCTGGGATGGCGGCGCTTAGATTTATATACATAGGAGCAGAACTCAGATTTCATACGTACCACGCCGCATGCAAGACATACGGGTCAGAAAGGGCGAGATTCCCCCCTATCGATAGGAGAAATTAATAAGTCGGGACCTAGGAAGCGAGTCGGTTGGATGTGGTGGTCAGGAAGGTGCGATTACCGCTTTTGGTAATGGGAACGTCATGGTGATTCAAAGATCCCCTCCCCTCACCACCGCCTTTGGATCCAATTCCCCATTGCATATCATTGGTAGCGTTCTGGGTGAAGTAGAACCAAGGCTGGGAATTCAAGATACACCATCTGTCTCGCTATTCTAAATATACCTACTTGACCCGTACACACATCCGCACAAGCTAGTCCATCCTCACAAGATTTGTCTAGACGCAATGCCTTCGACTCACAAAACCTCGGACCAAATCCTCTCCAAGCAGGGCCAGCCCATCGAGGTCGGGGACCACGTTTTCACCAAGATTCGAGGTGGGAGCCACGAGGGTAATGTACGTTTTTCCTCTCCAGATCTTTCCTTCTTTCTGGGAAACCATAAACGGAGTGCAGGCTTGTATGAATTGAGAAGAGAGATGTTGCTAACAAGAGATTTGCAACAGGTTGAGAAGATTGTAAGGACGGAGGAAGAAGCCGAGGCAGAGGGTGTGAAGCACCCGCCCAAGGTGCGTATTTCGCTCTCCCCTTTGAGCATGCATATACCTGTAGTAAGAGGAGCTAACTGCTGAGAACGCAGGTGCTCTTCACGGATCAGCATGGAAGACAGGTTGCCCATAATCCGGGGACGTTGGACATCATCGAGGATACGGCGAAGCAGGGGCACGAGGAAGAGATGTGACGAGCGTCGAAGAAAAGACGGAGCGAGACAGTAGAGTGGCAATGGGCCTTCGTCCTATATTTCTGATGCTGGTCATTTCTGGCGTACGGAAACCATGACTGTACCTACAAAATGGTCACCACCACCCACACTGCCGTATTTCATCACTTTAAAGAACTATCAGCAATTTGTCAGGCAACCTTGAGACCTCCCCTTTTGCGCGTCGTCGTCATTTATGGCTCGCCCCAAGGCTCTCTCCAGCCGTAGGAACCTTGGAACCTTCAACCACCGGTGGTTTTCCCAATGCGGTAACGCGATGACCAACTCCCACCCATAATGGCGCAAACGTGACGGACAGGAACCGCCTATTCCCACGTCGCAATATATGCCCATGCCCAGTACTTACCGGAATTCCTCAGGGAACCCGATGCGCTGAACGCTGCGGAGACTTCAGGGTTTCGCAGGCTGCCAGCGCTGTACTGTGTAGACGCGGTGTCGGCGTGTATGGCGACCCGCAACGCCGAACTGTTACATAGTAGTCTGCAGGTGGGTTCGGACTTCCGACCGAGGCTTCACACGTGGGTGCGTGCCCAGGTTGGGCCTTGGCTGCCCGACGGCGCGCTCTCGTTATATAGGTTCACATGCTGGGCGCGCGCGCAATTATTTCCCTGGTTGCGGAAACGGGCAAATACGGAGGGGTGCCTTGAGTTCACCTCTTCTCCATCGTAGAGCGGCATGTGAAGACAGTTTTGAGGTTTTTGGTGAATTGTTTTGGATTCTGCTACCTGTGCTGTGCCTCACCAAAAGAAGGTGTGAGAGACAAGACTCCGAAACAGTCCGAAAGCCGCCGTACGCTCGGAACATTCAGAAACTCCATGCTGTCCGCTCAACGCTCCGCTCGTCAAAACATTGCCAAAAGCCAAAAGATGAAGTATAATAAAAGAAAGAGAAACCAGTTCTTGTCTTCTTGATGCAGGGTATAGTAGGTGATGCCTTTGGTCCGCAGAAAGAATTGCAGTGTCGCCGCCGCGCACAAATGCTCAATCTAATCCGCCCGCCCGCCTCCCCGTCCGGTGAAGAATGAAAGTGTAGTAGTGATGTGTTGTGTGGGCGGAGCGCCAGTCCCCCTTGGAGGCAGAAACGTTTTCTTCATCCTCGACCTGCCTCCATGATGGGGACCTACCCGTCGTCACCCATTGTCCGTCGTTGAAGTGATGTCGTCGCGTGTGTGATACACGCGGATGTCGTCGTTGTTGAAGTGGTGCGCCTTTTGTGCTTTTCCGTGTGTCCGTAGGGGTCAATCAATCAATCAATGCTTTTCATCCCATCTCTGTTGTTCCCCCCAACTCGTCCGTCATCCCGTCATCCCGTCACCCCCTCATCTAAGCAAACAGACTGGCTCCCCCGCTCTCGACAGCCTCAATCTCGGCCTGGGTCCAGGCTAGGCGCTGGAAGCGTGCAGGCAACTCGCTGCGGTCAAAGTAGAATCCATTCTGGGGCTCGATCGGGCCGAGGGAGGCGCCGGGCTGGCTGCCAATGTGTCCAGAGCTGGAGAAGTTGCTCTTCTGGTTGAGGGGGCCGTGCTGCTGGGCCTTCTGGCGGTAGGAGGCGAAGGACTCGGGGAGGGAGCGCGAGGGAGAGGCGGGGTGTGCGTGGGGGGTGTGGTCGATTTCTGAGCGGCTGTCTCTTATAAAAATCTCCT
>JAFHBW010000187.1:0-49665 GCA_019022765.1 Westerdykella sp. P71 | reverse complement strand
TTAGAAGAAGAAGCAATCAACACCAGTTACCTACCTACCACCCCCCGTACGATGTTTACACCGTGCAAACCTTTCTGCCTCGTACGCAACTGCTGATACCATTTGCTAGCTAGCAGAGAGTCCATTCAACAGCCACCGTATTTATCAACTGTCTCATTTCAATGTTGCAGGTGTGCTGGCTGTGACGTCTATCAGGAAGTTCTAGAACAAATAAAGCCGTTGCTAAGTTCCGACGACTTTTACAACGCTTGCTTCAGATCTAAAAGAAATATTCTATAAAGTAACTGTCGAAATGAACTTGATTACCATGTCTATGTTCTACATCTAAATGTTGACCATTCCATGTCTCCCGGAACGCGACATATCAACACGCGGACGGAGCTGTTGGTCGTGTAACTGATCTAACGTTGAGAAACTTGCTATTGATGGCCGGGAGGCACCCATCTATCAATGAGCATCCGGCACCTTGACATGCTGCGGGTCCTTCTTTCCCAACTCTGCGATCTTCTTCTCGAGCCTCTCTCCAATCTCCTTGTCCACCCTGGCGAACATTTCTGTAGCGAAGGTCAGAAAATTCTCAATACTCGACTTTATTGTGACTTACTGATTGTCTCCTTCTGCACTTCCGGGAGTGCCTTGCCTACGTTTCCGCCGAGGTTGTTGATGAAGACCTGGTCGACTTTCTGTTTCTTGTATAGCTCCCAGAGCATGCGAGCTTGTTCGAAGTCATCATCCGTAACGTCGGACGTGTAGGCTTCGACCTTCGCGTTCACCCAGTCATCGTGTTTCACGTCCACAGGCCCAGCATCCGCCTTGCGGAAAGAAGAGCGTACTAACACCATGTCAGTCGTCCGTTGAAACATCGCGATTGCGTACATACCATAGTTGGGATCGCCCCCGTAATTACCATCCAATCTCATTGGGCCATCGCGTTCGAAGGGAGAGTAAACATGAAGTGCACGATTGCAGGGGAGCTGTTGATAATTCGGACCCACCCTGTAGCGCGCTGCATCAGGATAGCTGAACATACGGGCCTGGAGGAGAAGGTCGGCCGATGGCCCGATTCCGGGGACCAGTGTGCTGGGAGAAAACGCAGCCTGTTCGACTTCGGCGAAATAGTTGTCCGGGTTCTTGTTCAATGTAAGCTTTCCCACGGGGATCAAGGGAAAGTCCTTGTGCGGCCAAATCTGAGTCGGGTCGAAAATGTTCCAACGATAGTTCTCCGCTTCTTTGGGGTCCATGACTTGTAGATCCAGGGTCCATGATGGAAAGTCGCCTCTTTCGATGGAATTATACAGGTCTCTGACATGGTGGTCCGGATCTTCGCCCGCTAAGCGTGTTGCTTCCTCCTCGGACAGAGTCTCGATCCCCGCGTTGGGCTTGAGGTGAATCTTGACGTATTTGAAGGTCCCGTCGTTGGGTCGCCCAAATTTGAAAGTGTGGATGCCGTAGCCATTCATGTTGCGCAGCGATTTCGGAACTCCTCGATCACCGAACAGATGCGTCAGGCAGTGGACACCTTCCTGGTTGTTATTGTGAAAATCCCAAAACATGGTCGCGTCTGGCACGGCTGTCTGGGGATGTTTCTTGTGCGACCGATTCAACGACGGGAACTTGATGGGGTCTCTTATGAAGAAAACCGGCAAATCGTTCCCTACGATGTCGTAGTTGCCCTCCTCCGTGAAGAACTTGACGGCGAAACCTCGAATATCGCGGACAGTGTCGGCGGAGCCCTTCTCTCCACCAACGGTGGATAGACGCAGGAGCACTTTAGTCTTCTTGCCGACTTCACTCAGGAAATCGGCCGACGTTATGTCGGTAACATCGTGGGTGACCTCGAACTCTCCCCAGGCTCCTACAGCTTTCGCATGGACCACTCTAGAATATTGTCAATAAGTATTAAATCGGAGAGTTCCGTCAAAATTAACATACCTTTCCGGTATCCTCTCCCTGGGGAAATGGGCGAGCGTTTCGATCAATTGCGTGTCTTGCAAAAGAGCAAGCCCTCCGCCACGTTGGGGCAGCCCACGAAGGACTGTGGATGTCGATGGGTCATTGACCGGACGTCCTATGATTTGAGGTCAATCTTATCTGCAGAAAGAATATGAGTCCTCTTGAGAGTGTTCGCGCACCTTCGGCAAGTGTAAATGTACGGGCATCGTTGTTCTTTGCAGTCATCTTGATGTTTGGTGTCTCAAAACTTCGTTCGAAGTTTGGAAGTTAAGACAAGCTTTTGGGATACGCTGATTTATGAGATACATTGGTCCTTAAATATGAAATCATAAAACAACTTTAACGGTTAGGCTCAGAAGTGGCCACTCTGTGCCAGGGAATGGTACTTTTCTAATCATGACGTTCATCTGCATCATCAAAGATATATCACTCATTGACGTCGAAGGGAGGACCACGCGAGTCGAAAATCCGCAGAGAAAGACTGATAGAATTATGATAATCTCCCCCTTATATGGACAATGATGGTAAAACATGACGCGCAAGCTTCAGAACGTAAATGACTTTCTGGTTGTGATATGCACATCAGTCGTCGAAAGATCGGAGATGGAGCGGTCATAAGATCAGATAAGAACTGGAAAATCGAGTCCCACCCTTCAACATGTATCCCTCAGCTAACTTGCGCCTTTGCATAAATCCGCAATTCAAGCATAATAGGCATTGTGGCTTGAGATAAGCCTCGACGTATGTATGTCGAACCTAACCTAGCCACCTGGACTATGGCTTATGTCTCGAGCGGACTGCAATCGGGAGATGGAGGTGGGTAGGAGGCCAACCCACCACAACCAGCTGAGATGGCCCGAATAAAAAGCGGACCTTGCGCTTGACGTCAAAGGCCTCGGGTGCCTGAGATTGAAGCCCAATGATATGTGTGTACCTTTGGGGCGGGCCACAAGCGCATAAACACTGGATGGACGAGCGCCTAAGACAAAAGAACAGCTATTGGCTTGACAAGCAGTAGAGTTACAGGAAATACACTCTACAAGGCCGAATCTTTCCACCAGCGCTAGAAC
Organism: Westerdykella sp. P71; assembly: GCA_019022765.1. Classification (NCBI taxonomy): domain Eukaryota; kingdom Fungi; phylum Ascomycota; class Dothideomycetes; order Pleosporales; family Sporormiaceae; genus Westerdykella; species Westerdykella sp. P71. The sequence continues at coordinate 46,642 of JAFHBW010000187.1, read as the reverse complement.
GATCCCCGTCTATCCAGATCTACCACAGTCCCTGTTTCCCGACTCGGTCCATGGCGCATTTCCAACTATTCACAAATCCTGCGCAGACCCCAAGGTGACTCTAGATCGCATCCGTCTCTTCCTTAAAAATCATATTCGTCCTTGCCGAACTTGTTGTACTTCTCGTGGAGCTCCTTCGGCAGGGTGACGTTGGGGATGATGACGGTGTTCAAAGCGGACGGGTGGTCCTTGACGCCCTGGTTGGGGTCGCCCTTCACGTAGTACTGGAACTTCCCGGAGGAGCCATTGTCCTTCCAGGGCTCGGAGTTGGCCTTGGCAGCGACGCCGCTGGAGTCGGAACCGGTAGGAGATTGAACTGGTCGCTGTTAGAGGTAGTTATGCTTTCCCTTGATTCATGCCACATACCGAAGCGGTAGCCAGCCCAGCCGAGAGCAGCGGCCGTGACGATGTAGAGAGGCTGCGCGCGTCCTGTTAGCCCATTGTTCCAAGCCAATTGTACACGGTGCTGATGGTATTCTTTGTGCAGCACTGAGGAGTGCTTACGTAGAGCTCGGGGTCCCGCTTCGCGCCTTGCCTGATGGCGCGGACACCCTCAGCATCCGCACGGAGGCGGGGAGTCGCCCTGAGGGCAGCGCGGCCGATGATGGAGGACATGGTGGTGAGATGGATGGGGTGATGAGTGAGAAGGTTGTTGGTTTTCGGTTCGACGAGGTGGGGTAGCTAGATTTGGTTTGCGCGATAATAATCGGCAATTGGGCGTGTCGCAGGCCTCTTGAGGGTATACCGGGACGACGAAGTGGTTGACTTATGCGGGAGTGTGGTGGATGTGACTCCGAAGGTGGTGTTGGAGAGAGCTTCAAAGCTCGACAACTGGGTTTACGTCAAGCTGGGTGGTGCGACACAGGTGAGCTGAGCGACATCATTGGCTGTCGTTTCCCTTGCCGCGGCCAAAAGGGGCCATTGTTTTCCAAGTTTGTTTTCAGGATTTGTCTATGTTGGTGGAGGGAATTTCCGCGAGTTTTCCCCGAAATGACCAATAGGAGACATCAATTTGTATTAAACTAGCCGAATACAGCTAATTACCAAGCGGTCTTTTTTCGGAGGCCGAGGTTTCCAAATATTCACATCTTCAGAAGCCGTAACAAAAACAACAACCCACTGTCCGTCCATGGATCACGATGATCTGATCGAGCATGGCAGAGCAAAACAGACTCTCCGCGCTGACACGAATTTCTGAGTGCCTTGACGTTATTTGCCGAACCTTCAACAGTCGAGCGTCTCAGGTCGCCTAGGAACTGTGGACATCCAGTATATTGGGAGCCGAGACTCTGATATTCTACAACTACTGCTGATGGAAACCTCCCTGACTCTTCCTCGCGTACCTTGATCATATCTCCCGTTTATGCAACTTGGCGTGGAACTTCTTTCCTGGGAAGCTGAGAAATTGGTTAGGCAGTTGCAACTCGGCTGGCTCTCGGTTCTTGAGATTCCTACTTACTATGTCAAAAGCAGATCGATCCACTCCATATCCTTATCTGTCGTATCCCAGATCTCCAGCTCGAACCTTCTGAACAGATTTGCAAGGAAGGTATACAATTCGCAAAACGCCACGTCCTTCCCGATGCATTGCCTCGTTCCTCGGTAGAAGCTCGTCATATATTTGTCCAGATAGGCCGAGCCAGGGTCTAACCAGCGAGACGGGTCAAACGTATCGGGATCTGGAAACACACTGGGGTGTCGATTGAGGAGGTAGGCCGAAGTGTTGAAGATGGTTCCACCAGGGACATGCTTGTCGTAGAGCTTGAAACCTTCTGGAGGAACGACGCGAGGAGTCAAGCCTGGAAGGGGACAACTTACGCGGAGCACTTCCTTGATCACCGCTGAGAGATATGGCAACTTCTTAGCCTTGTCGTAAGTTACTTCCTCGGAGATGTTGGGGAATGCTGAAAGAATCTCCTCGTTAACCTTTGCGTAGACTTCCGGGTGACGAAGTATCTTGTATAGCCCGATGATGAGCACATTCGAAACCGAGTCATTTCCGGCAGAGAGCAGCATGATCACTTCATCCGCAAGCTGGCTGTCGTTCAACACGGAGTGGTCTTTGGCTGAATTCGGATCAACAAGCATGTCGATCACAATGCTCCTGTCAAACTTTTCCTTCTTCTTTGTACCGTTATCATCACCTATGACGGGCACGTTTCTCTCACGGAGGTAATCATTCATGATTCCCAGGCATTTCTAGCACACATTAAGCTTTTGCTTGTCGAAACCTTTGCGGATGGGGACGAACCTTCTTGAACTCGAAGAGCGGTATGGGGAAGACTTTTTCTGCTACGAATTCCGGCAGAGAGTAACTCAATTTCATCAAGTTGGGAAATGCCGGGGCAACCCATCCCATCTCAAACGTCGTATGCAGGAACTCAATGAACTGGTTTCGAAACTGTGGATCCTGGATACAACCAAGGGCCTTTCCGAAAACAATTGTCGAAATGACGTCCATGGTGAAAGCTTTTGTGCTGGTGAAGATGTTCACTGGCTGCCCGCGCTCTGCAAACTCTTCATATCGGGCGAGGATCTCATCTACCTTAGCCTTGATCATTGGGGCCAGTTCCTGCACACGAGCCGGAGAAAAGGCGGGGGTCAGTACTTGTCGTCGAATGCGATGGGCGTTTGGATCATGTTCCCCAATCGATGTTCCCGGGAAGGTAACGAAACTATAAAAACTTGGATCCTTGGTGAATCGAGAGCCCACGCGCGTCATCTCCTGGAAGACTTCTGGATCATTGATGTGGAGTTCATCAGGGGCGATCCGGACGACAGGGCCTTGGAAGATGAGGATTAGTACACTATCATCATGGCTCCAGAAAGATTGGTCCTCACCATAACGTTCATGCAGGCGTTCGATCTCGAATATCAACAGGCCCCTATGGTAGATGTTCCAGTACCAGTGGTACCTGGTATTTTCAGCATCTTGTTCTTCAATGAATCCGATCAATATACCATGGTTTCGAAACCGCAGCTATCAACGGGCCTGGGTACTTTGCCAGAGGGTGCAGTGTGAGGCGGTATACTGCCCGAACAACCCAGAACACCAAATACAACACCACCAAGGTGATGGACGATGCTATGAAGCCGGCCATCGTTGCACTATGGAGTCTATGGCCTCCGAAGGTAATTTGGGAACTGGCAACGTTTGGAAGCTGTCTTCAAGCTCATTCTGACAAAACAGGCGGCGCAACAGCTGGAAATTCCAGAAGGCCCGAGATCCCGTGCCTCCCAGCTAGAGGGTAATACAAAGTCACGTGATCGTCCTACTGTGGTACCGCCTGGGCGGTCATCAGCTCGGGCCGAGAAGGGCGTACAATCAATAATCGCGTTCGTATTCGAGAGATATTTTGGGGGCTCATTGTGATATCTGCTGCGTCGAGTCCGCCGCGTGCGTATCACATATCAAGGGGGCGGAGCTTTTGCGGCCTGCACGCTCCAGGGTGTACATATCTCCCTTGCAATTGCTGGAACAGGGATCCATATTACATCCCATTGGTAGGTACCAGCCGTTAAACCAGTCCCTGCCTTTCAATATCGGAATTTGAAGACATGGATGGGGCTTTCAGATCTTCACCTGCATTTGGCCCGTGGCTGAGTTCCGGAGACAGCTTGCACTTCACTTTGGCGATGGATAAGATCCCCGATCCCGGGGGCTGAAAACAGTATAATGTGTACACCAGACTGATTCGTAGGATTTTGGGGCCATACATTCCCGACCTGGTCAAAGCATCTATAGGGGTTTCCAGAGCGTCACCCTTTCGGGGCTAAAGATTTTGGAAGACGGTTCAAAATGTTCAAACTTCCAGGGCTGGATCTCAGATACGGGATCCTTCGCTTCATCCACTCGTTTCCGGATTCCCATCTGCATCATGGCTGACCAAAGCTCAATTCCACGCTCTTTCTCATCGTTGGTTCTACTGGCATCACTGCTAAGTCCAGTGTGGGCTTCAAGCGCATCAGCATGCTCTCGACTTGCGGCAATCAGCCCAAAGCGGGTGGTAACTGCACAGTCCTCAGAAGCGTACAATAGCCTTCGTATGCATCATATGTGAGTAAAACCCCACGAGGCGCTGCGTCAACCTTCCGCCTCGTCTCTGTCCGCGTGGACTGACATCAGCCTCCACAGGTCACCGACTGCATACGGGTCACCGCTCTGCATTTATTCTCCGGAATCCGTCGTTGCTTTGGCTGACGCGTTCGCCATTCTGCGATCCGAGAATTCGACTTTCGCAGTGAGAGGCGGGGGGCACTCGCCTTTGCGCGGTTGGGCGGATATCAATGACGGAGTCACTATTGTGACGAGCGATCTCAAAGAAATCTCGTACGATGAAGCCACTGGGAACGTAGTTGCTGGGATGGGCAATTCGTGGGAGGACGTCTACTCCTATACAGAAACATATGGTCGACTTCCGGTTGGTGCTAGGCATTCGACAGTGGGTCTGGCAACGGTTCTTGGGGGTAAGTCGAGTCTCCTGCATGTAGCGACAGCAGATGGCTGACACGAGGTGCAGGCGGTCTGTCCCACATGTCGAGCAAGTACGGGTTCCCTGCAGACAACGTGGTTTGCATCGAGATCCTCACCGCTCTGGGCACCTTGGTCACTGCGACCAAGGACATCAACCCGGACCTTTTCTGGGCTCTAAAAGCGGGATCTACGAACTACGGCATTGTGACACGCGTAACTCTCGCTACGTACCCCGTGGGGAAAGTCTGGGGCGGAACATTGATCTATACGAATGATCATCGTGACTCCGTCATGAGCGCAATTGCTCAGTACCAGAAGTCAGGTCAACTGGATACAAATTCCGCTATTCTTCCGTATTTGGGCGTCTCCAATAACACTATCTACGTCAACGTCGCGTATCTTGATGGCGTCGAGCGGCCGACTGCACTCAAGCCTTTCCTTGATATTCCTACTGTTGCTGACCTCTCGGCACTGCACGACAATTTCACCGACTTGATCAAAGGTGGAAATCCACTAGGCGTTCCAAGATGGACACAGGGCGTCACAACGTTTCTTTATGACGAGCAAACGTATGTGGACGTTGGAAAGCTGTGCCAGGTCTTCTCCGACCAGATCGCGCCTTCAATTCAAGGCTGGACCATGATTCTGATGCCCCAGCCTATCGCGAAGTCCATGATCACGGAATCATGGAGACGAGGAGCCAATCCTATGGCGCAGAACTTGAACGAGACGGCGCAGATGTGGTTCAGCCTCAATATCGGATGGATACGTGCCGAAGACGACGCCGCAGTGGAGAAAGCGTTGGCGGAGGTCCTTAAGAAGATTGAAAGTCTTACCAAGAAGAAGGGTCTACACCAACCATTCATCTTTGCCAACGATGCTTCGGGTGCGCAGAAGCCTCTGCAAAGCTATGGCAAGGAGGTTATCGACAAAATGAGAAAGGTCCGGTCGCAGGTCGACCCGAAAGGTTTCTTCCAGAAGAATTGGCCGGGAGGATACAAATTGCGACATTAGACTTTCATACCTGCATATGTTTTAGTAGACCTTTTCTAGTCGATTGCAAATACATGGTCCTGCACGTAGTGAAGGGAAAGATTGTCTTTGAGTGGCACGTGACTGCACCAGGCTGTGACCTTGAGGTTTCTGTCAATTAACGATTCTCATTTCGGAGGGAAAAAATGCCGGTGAGACTCTGAAAGAGTCTAGGTGGGTCCGTTGTGAAGTGAACATGGGCGTCCCGGAGGAATGGTTGTACAAGGTTGGGGGTCCAAGCGCTAACGTTGTTGCTCACGTTTACGCCTCGCCGCATCCCCGTTTGCCTGCCACCTCATTTCACGGCTGGGAAAGGCGATGGGATATTCCTCATAAAAGGTTCCTAATATTCACACGTTCAGTGCGAAATTCTGTCCATCTGCGCATCCGCACTCCGCGACGGTCCCTTCAACAGCGAACCGCCATTTGTCATCTCCAAAGTAGACACTATACCGGACCACAGAGATCAGGAGAAAGATCGAAAATGGGAGGATTTCTTGGATTTGTCTGGAATCAATGGACTTTCAAGCCTAAGCCTCTGGAGCAAGGCAAATCGCTCGCAGGAAAGACCGTCCTCATCACAGGAGCGAACAGTGGGCTGGGTCTCGAAGCCGCGAAGGAGCTCGCGTCGCACAAGCCGGCCAAACTCATCATTACTGTTCGGGATCCTTCCAAGGGAGAGGCAGTCAAACCTGAGATCATCGGAAACAATACAGGTGTTGAGCTCGAGGTCTGGGAGGTCGACTACGAGTCTTACGACAGCATCATTGCTTTTGGAAAGCGAGTTCAGGCGCTTGATCGGCTCGACTATGCCCTTCTCAATGCAGGCATCAAGCAGATGCAATTCACCACTTCAAAAGCCGGCCATGAAGAAAACGTCCAGATCAATCACATCGGCACGTCGCTCGTCTCCTTGCAGATTCTACCCGCTTTGCAGAAAACAGCAAGGATTGCCGGAGAGCCATCGCGACTCACGATTGTTTCATCGGAGGGTCACTTCTGGATTCCCTTCAAGGAGCGCACTGCTGAACACATTCTGCAGAGGATGGATGACAAGGAGACGTTTGGCCAGCAGATGAACCGCTATTACACCACCAAGTTGCTCAACGTCCTGTGGACGCGCGAGCTCGCCTCGAAGATCAATCAAAATGAAGTCGTCGTCAACACGGTTAACCCAGGATTCTGCTACAGCGGCCTTCATCGCCATGAGAAGACCGGCATCATCAAAGTGTTCCTGTGGGCTTTGGCGTGGACTTCTCAACAAGGCGGTCACTGCCTTACGGACGCACTTGTCAACCATGCTGACAGCCACGGCAAGTACCTCAGCGAGCAGAAAGTAGTACCGTAAGTGTTTCCTCACCACCCGTTATCTTGAAAGGCCATTCATTGATGGTCTAGGCCCTCCAAATTCGTCTTGTCCGAAGAAGGCAAACAGGTACAGAACAAGCTCTGGATTGAGACCATCGAACTACTCCGGAAGGAGGCTCCAGGCGCTAATTTTCCGACGCTCGAGGAGTAGCGGCGTTGAGGAGTAGCTTCGCCTAGCAGGGAAGCAGCTTCTACGTTTCTCGAGTACGAGAGTCGTCCGTCATAAACGGAGTGGAATGGCGGAATCGCCGACGCTGTGGAACCGGACTGCCTATAATATGTTTTAATACCTCTCAATTGAAGCTAACTATGCTTTTACACGCTTTCTCCTTAGACCTGTTACGTCGTGCCTTTGTGGTGTGTGATACACACTCCATCCCTATCGCGGGATCAGGGAAGACTGGACCTTTCCAGCCAAGCAACCCCTGCGATCTACGTTTTGCCAAGTTGGTTGAAGTCACAAGTCCTCAGTGTGATCTTGTTTGGAGAGTTCGTTTCGAGTTACCCAGACCGATGAATTGTCAGACTACACGAGCTGCACCCTGCGGTCAGCCAACCAAGTGGCGGCTCATTGGCCCAGCGGAATATTCCAAGAGGTTGTGCATACGGCTGTGCAGCCACACACTTGCCTTCGTGCGATTTAGATTGCCGTGCATGTTACGGAGTCCGACGGTCTGCAGAAGGAAGGATTCCACCGTCGTCATCTCTTCTGTACTTGCTGGGGTGCAACCCCAAGCCTCCAGTGTCGCAGCTTCATCATGCCTGCAATTCTGGAATGAAGAAGTCCGCTGCATCCCTTGTGCTACATCTTCGGTCATCCACAAGAAGCACCGACCTTTTTGTGTAACCTATGCTTAACACGGGACTAGACGGGTTCAGATTTCGCGGCTGATCAGCTATCACCACCCAACCCAGATAGGACTCTACAGTCTACAGACCTTCTCTCGAGAACATCACCCTCAGAACAAAGATGGCGCCCTTACCTCACAATGCTCTTGGGATTGCAGTTCTCACGGTGGCTTCGGTTGGTGTCGCACTCTCAGCACTTTTCATCGGCCTACGCCTATGGGCACGTCGGTTGATGAAGAAGAGGTGGGCGACGAGCGATTATCTACTTATGGGGGCGTGGGTGTTTGCTTTGGGGGATCTTGTTCGCAGGATAATCGGTGGGTACTAAGGATGAGCAAGCACACTCGTCTCCCCCAATTGTTAACTCTGGTAGGCTTCCAATGGGGTCTCGGTCTCCATATGCAGGAGATTTTGGCCGCGCAAGGAACAACTCACGTATTCGACATCTTCAAGCTCAACTACTCGAGCTACTACATCTGGGTGGCCTGCGCGATTTTGACCAAATTCTCTATCCTGCTCATTTACCTGGAGCTCTTCTACTGCATAACATGGTTCGTCTGGGCTGTCCGAGCGATGATGGTGATCCTGATCGCATTCTTCTTCGTCACGATTGTCGGCTTGATCACGATATGCAAGCCATTTGAAGCAAACTGGAACCTGTGGTATCATGGCGCACATTGCAACATGACTCAAGGCGATCAGTTTGTTTTCAGCGCCGCTTTCAACATTGCTCTGGATATCCTCTTGGTTTTGCTACCTATACCAGTGGTTTGGACGTTGAACATTTCAAAGTTGAAGCGTATAGCCGTGTGCGCCATGTTTGGATTGGGGTTTTTGTAAGTTCTTGTTCCTCTGTACCCGTAAATGTACACATCTAACATATTTCTAGCATCATTGGCGTTGTGGGATACCGCTTCAAGCTGATCCCCGATCGCAATCTCTACGACATCACTCACGACGGCGAAGTTCCAGGCATCCTCAGCCAGGTCGAGCTCTATTTGGGCATGATCTCCGCTTGTTTGCCATTCCTTTCCCCTGCTCTCGCAAAGATGCGGACGTCGGTCGTCGAGTCCAAAGCTTTCAGCTATATTCATTCTCAGAGCGGAACTGGCAGTGGCAGCATTAAGGATTACTCGTATGGCACGAAACTCAGCGATGTCTCAGGTGGGAGGCACAGGAACGATAACAGTCATGAGAAGCTTCCGCATGTCTATGCGGAGTCAAAGAAAAGCGACGAAGAGGCAATGGTGGGCGGGTTTGATGAGAATGGTGCTTGGAGAAATGATATTATTGACGTGCCAATTACGGCAATAGTGGCCCGCAAGGATTAAAGTAACTTCTACAAGATAGACTTAACGGTTTCGATATCATGAGAAAATGAACACATTCCAAATACAAGCTGCCCCTCACGGAAACTGTTGAATCGAAGACGTGGCAAGCATAGCACGATCGTGCATCCAGGCATCACTGGGCAAAAATGCCTAGACTAAACGGAGGGACACAGAACGCAGGGTCGTGGGGCTATGTTTTGTGTAACGGCCATTCCTCCATGGGGAATATGGAATCGTGCTTACCTATAGCTACATCGTGGTACCAATCACTTGAAACAATCAGCCATTTTCTCGTACCGAGTTTATCCAAGCCATGTACCATGAGAACTGTAGTGGCCCGTCTCCGAGTTGCAGGTCTCGGGGCTGAAAGCGTGAAAGACCTTCTATGGAGAGCTTATTTTGCTTAGTAGACAATAATTTTCCCATCGCAATCTATCCCGGTGTACGCGTTTTGCACCGCACAGGGATAATACGAGGTCGGCTATTTTTGGAGCAATGTATTACCAGCCATTGAACGTTTGGGTAACCAGGCTGAATTCTCAGCTGTACCGTTGGCCCCCAATAATATATGTCACTCACATGGATGCTGGTGATCTTGCCCCCACCCCATCCATGAAATGTCCCACTGCGATGGCTCTCGCCGAGGACAAGGAAGTGAGGAAACAGGGCTGAGCGACGAGCTTCATGTGTTTGAGCCCGCGGAATCCCTCACAAGTAGTATGTGTGAGATACTACACACGAAATCCTTCGGTCGCTCCAATTGCAAACTCACGCAGGATGACTTCACAAGCTCAATCCTCTACACTTCTTGCTCTTGCAAACACCGTCCAGTCACTGGTATCAGACATTGTCGCCCATCTGTCCGCCACCGATCAAACCGAACCGGACTTCACGACAGCCTCGTCTGAAGTTCAGCAAGATGCTCACTACAAGGCTCTCAGAGACTCGCTCAATGACGTAGCTTATGATCTCCTCCAGCTTGTGAACGGACCGAAGCAGCACTTTCGTAGATATCTCTGCACGCACAATGACCTGGGCGCATACCAGATTGCCTTCAATCATTCCTACTTTCAACATGTGTCCGAAGAAAAGCCAATCCCCCTTTCTGAACTGGCCGAAAAGGCAAAACTCAGCGAAGACATCGTTGGAAGAACAATGCGCGTCCTTTGCCTTCAGCGAGTGTTCTCTGAGCCGGAGCCGAACATGTTCGCGCACACAGCCGGTAGCATTATGTTTGCTCGGGACGAGGACCTTCGAGCAGCGGCTGCCTATCAACTAGATGAGCTGTTCGAAGCCGCCAGTGCTTCTGCATCCAGCTTAGGAACCGGGAAGAATCCTTTTCAGCAGAGACATGGTGTCAGTATGTTCGAGTTCTACGCGCAACATCCCCAACGGGCAGCTAGATTTGCGAAAGCCATGGCCGGTATTGTGAAGATAGACCGCCAAATCTCAGAGCTTGTGACGGGGTTTCCGTGGGACCAGCTGGGAGCTGGCAAAGTCGTCGATGTTGGGGGAGGGAGTGGGCATGTCAGTATAGCATTAGCCAGGGTAAGGCAGCTTTCACAAAAATCGGAGGTCATGAAGCATTATGACTGATTCGATAGGCACATCCAAATTTCAACATCGTCGTCCAAGACGCCAACGCACAGATGCTTGCACAAGCAAAGAATCTGGATCTCAGTGACCTCAACGGTCGAGTCAGTTTCATGCAGCATAACTTTTTCGAGGTTCAACCTGTCACTAACGCCAGCGCCTACTTCATCCGCCAGTGTCTACACAACTGGGACGACGAAAAATGCGTCACTATTCTGAAGGCTCTGGTGCCAGCGCTGGAGAAATGCAGGCCTGGTACACCATTGCTGATCAATGACACGATCATGCCCGGCCACGCTACTGATAGCAGATATCACGAGCATGGTTTGAGGCAAATTGATATGATGATGTTTGTCGCATTGGGAGCCAAGCAGCGTAGTGAACAAGAGTTCAAGGCTCTTTTGCAGAGCGCCGACCCTCGGTTCGAGGTTAGTATGCAGTTTGAAGATTCCTTTGAACGTTGGAAGTTAACACAGTTTCTAGATCGTGAAGGTTCATAGCGAAGGCACTATGGGGCTATTGGAGGTTCACTTGAAGCATGAAAACTAGTTAAGAGCGGTCCTGGATGCTTGTTCTGAGGGTAGAGAAGGACAAGCCATGCAGGCCTATGGCTGGGGTTAGAGCCGTGGCTGCCATTCGAGCCGTGACTTCCATTCGAGCCGTGACTTCCATTCGAGCCGTGACTTCCATCTGATGTTTCTGCCATTCAAGCCGTGGCTGCGAGGTGGCTGCGAGTTGGCTCCGAGTTGGCTGCGAGTTGGCTGCGGGTTGGCTGTGAGCCGTGGCTGCTTTTACAGCCGCGACTGTTTTCTGCAAAGCTGGACAATCAAACAGTTAATATCTCTTGCTACAATTCCAACCCGAAGCTTTTCAGCTCTCCAGCGTTCGTTTTTGGTTGACTTCTGCGCCTCTCGGCCATATTCTCTACTACAACAATTTTGAGATAGTGAACTTCAAGTTCCGCGCTATAATATGACGGTTCTCCACAAGAACCCGATAGCACAAACTGTGGTCCATATTTAGGCAACGGCGTAAGAATGGGAAGTTTATGTACCGAATTCTAACGTTCAGCTCGGCGAAGCGGTCGCACAGTGCATGCCTCTGCAAAGCCCTAAAGATAGGAGCCTGTCACAGCCGTTTGAGCCAACCCGCCTTGCATCTTCAGGGCCACAAACCGCATCTGGCATGGCAAAGACCGTTGAGAGGCGTTTTTCTACGCTTGCGTGGGTATGGGGTAACTCGGCGCGGCTTGCAAGATGATAGGACCACTCCCCTGTCGTTGTGTACGCGTGCCGCAGGCTACCTTAGCAGACCCTCGGCGACCTAGATTTTTACCGTCCCAGATCCCTGGAATAGAACACAGGGAGCCTGAATCCCCGGCGTGCCGAGCTGTTACCTTGAAAGTTCGTCCAGCCCCCAATCTGATATGAGGATCAATCTGGGATAATTCGAGGGCGAGACGGACATGTTTCTCCCTTGGGAGATCCATTCGTATCCATTCGAGCTGACGCACGATTCAATAAGGAACGTCAAGGCAAGTCGGCAACGGAGTCTGCAACCGCTACGAAACGACCGAACAGTCAGATCAGCTCAGGAGACTGCCTCGAATCTATCTCGGTAGGGCTTTTCTCCTAGGCTTATGTCGATAAGTTTCGGCTCGCATATGCCACCATCACAAACGATACCGTTCCAACCTGCGTCATTACCTTGAAGCAACTATCGGTATCATCCGCTCCGGTGAGAAGCGCCTCTCAAATCCACGGCCCTCTGCGAAGTGACCGGGTGCGTGGAACTTTGAAGTTGCCTCCGGAAATTTTGTCAAACATTGCGAATTGAGTTTGTTACTTGGGGTTATGCTTTGACAACTGAAGGTGGACAATGAGATAAAACACATCGACATTCCAAATCCCACAAGAACGGACCATAGCACGAGCCATGCCTGCGAAGACGTATGATAGCTGTTACGCGGACACGTTGAGTGGCGCAAATTCCGTCATAAGTTCGGGTGCGCCATGTTGTACATCACCTGACCCCATAGCGGTCGTAGGAATGGGTGGGTCAAGCTCGTATACTCCATCGATCCGGATGTCGGGGACTAACAAGCCACAGGATGTCGGTTGCCAGGAGGAGTTTCTAATCCTTCAGAGCTATGGGAACTTCTGATCAACAAGCGCACCGGACGGCGGAACTTCACCCCTTCGAGACTCAACCTTCCAGGGTTCTATCACCCGGACCACCAGCGACCAGGGAGTATCAACACAGAAGGAGGGTATCTTCTAGATGAAGATCCGAGGCTGTTTGACCATGCCTTTTTTGGCATGAACACCAGCGAGGTGATGACTATGGATCCTCAGCAGCGCAAGATCCTCGAAGTCGCATATGAAGCTCTGGAAAGTGCTGGTGAGCCGTGGGAAAGGTTCTCCGGCTCCAATACCGGAGTGTACGTGGGTAACTTCAACATCGACCATCATGTCATGCAAATGCATGATATTGATTTCCCCTTGCCCTACGCGCCTACGGGTGGAAGTTCAAGCATTTTGGCCAACCGAGTTAACTATCTTCTCAACCTGAGAGGTCCAAGGTGCGTCTTCTTCTTATAGCTTACTGGCCCTTTGGTCAAAGATGAAAACCCACTTTGAAAGTTGCTAATGCTCTATAGTATGACTGTGGACACTGCATGTTCAAGTTCCATGTATGCACTACATCTGGCGGTCAACGCCATCCGCAACGGGGAATGCGACTCTGCTATTGTCGGAGGAAGCAATTTAATCTCAGCGCCAGAAATGCAGCTTCTGACGGTCAAGCTAGGGGCCTTGTCTCCTACGTCCACGTGCCATACATTTGACGAATCCGCGGACGGCTACGCTCGAGGTGAAGGGTTCACCGCACTCTATCTGAAGAGGTACTCGGACGCAGTGAATGGTGGTTACCCTATCCGTGCCGTGATCCGAGGTACTGGGGTTAACTCAAACGGGAGAACTGCAGGCATATCCCATCCAAGTGTGGAGGGACAAGAGGCTCTAATCAGACAGGTGTATAAAGCGGCGGGACTGCCGACGAGCTTAACGGGCTACTTCGAATGCCACGGGACTGGGACGCCCGTCGGAGATCCGGTCGAAGTGGCTGCAATAGGAAGAGTGTTCGCCTGCGAGCGCCACTACGAGCCCCTACTTATTGGTTCGGTGAAGACCAACCTGGGCCACTCGGAACCCGCAAGTGGCCTTACCGGTGTGATGAAAGCCATCTTAGCCCTAGAGCATGGCATTATCCCTCCTACTGTTGGTGTGCAGAAGTTGAACCCGAGCATTGATTTCGATGCCGCCAGAGTCCAAGTTGTGACAGAACCAACACCATGGCCCCAAACGCTGCTCCGTCGAGCAAGTGTGAACTCATTCGGGTACGGTGGTGCTAATGGTCACTGCATCTTTGATCACCCGTCAATCTTGGAATCGACTCAATCACCCCTCCTGTTCCCAGAAGGGATGGTAAATGGTTCCCCTCAGGAATTCAAAACTGGAAATGGCTGCATCCCTGGAAATGGTGCCATTGAGACCCTTACCAATGGAACAATGATTCTGGACAGGTCCTTCGTGGAATTAGCTCCCCTTACAAGGCCAGAGAGCACAAGAAGACTCGTACTCCTTCCTTTTTCCGCTCATGATACAGAATCACTGTCGCGAAACGTCATCGCGCTTGCAGAGGTTCTTCCCAAGCTTCCCCTCGCAGATGTCGCTTACACACTTTCCGCCCGCCGCTCCAACTTCCTTCACAAATCGTTTGCCATAGTCGATGGCATAAACCCAAAAGAAGCCTTAATAGAGAAAAACTTGATATCGCTCAAATCAGGGAACATGCAGTCGCCACGCATCGGCTTCGTCTTCACAGGCCAAGGCGCACAATGGCAGGACATGGGCCGCGCTCTCTTCCACTTCGGTGTTTTCCGTGAATCGATTCGGCTGCAAGACCATGTCCTCCAGCGCCTGTCATTCTCTCCTCCCTGGAGAATTGCGGATATATTATTTGGGAAGTCGGAGATCTCAGTTCAAGAGCCAGAGATCTCACAGACGATATGCACTGCCCTTCAACTCGGTCTAGTAGATCTTCTTCAGTCCCTGAATATCGTTCCAGATGTTACCGTCGGGCACTCATCGGGTGAAATGGCGGCGGCATATGCTTCCGGGCGGTTGCCGTTGGCGGAGGCAATCGTCACTGCTTACTGCCGCGGTTATGCTATTGCGAAGAACAGTCGAAAGGGCGCCATGCTGGCCGTGGGTATTGGCCCTGATGTAGCTGACACATATTTGGTTGGCATAGAAGACTGCGTCAAGATTGCCGCAATCAACTCTCCAAACAGTGTAACACTGTCTGGGGATGTGGAGCGTATTCAGCAGCTGGAAACGCGATTGAAAGCCGACGAAGTCTTCTGCAGGTTGCTTCAAACCGGTGGAAATGCATATCATTCCCACCACATGACTGCTATCGGAAACCACTACGAAGACATATTAAAGCAGGCGTATAATGAGCTTGCCCTATACCATAATACGCACGGTTTCCAGGGTCAGGTTCAGTGTCCCGCTCTTGTCCCCTGGGTATCGTCAGTGATGCCTAGCAAGGTAACAAATGGATCCATTCCCCCCGCATACTGGCGACATAATCTAGAATCTCCCGTACGGTTCTATGAGGCAGTTCAGAATTTGCTATTGCGGACGGACCCCGCAGTGGACATTCTAATCGAGGTTGGCCCGCATTCAGCACTTCAGGGCCCACTGAAGGAGATTTTGGCAAAAGGTAAAGAAGAGGGAGGAACACAATCCCCCATATACCTCACAGCTCTAAAAAGATTTGATGATGGGATGCGGAATATTCTTAGCCTGTGCGGGTCATTATTCTGCTTAAACGCGAAAGTGGATCTAGCAGCAGCAAACTCGGTCGAAATGGTGGAGAATAATTTGATACGATACGTTCATGGCAAAGTGTGCGTGGACATGCCGACGTACCGTTTCAAGTACGGGGAGCCGCTGTACTATGAGAATCGAATCGCCAAGGAGATTCGGCAACGACAGCATCTGCGTCACGATCTCATCGGGGTTCGACAGGCAGGCTGCGCGAAGGACAGCCCAAGCTGGAGAAATGTGCTCAGACAGAAAGATCTGCCCTGGTTGAAAGACCACAAGGTAAGCTGAATCAGCTAGATTGTATCCACACGGCTAATCTGTGCCAGCTTCTTCCCCATGCAGTCATGCCAGGCTCCGGATATGTCTGTATGGCAATAGAGGCCATCTCGCAGTTCCTAGACACTCATTCTGCAGACACTGGCGACTTCAGCTTCCAACTCCGCAATGTGTCAATCAACTCAGCAATGCGGATACCTGACGACGAGATGGGCCTTGAAGTGGTCATCAATCTTCAGGCGTCCTCCATAACCGCGACATGGTTCGACTTCAAGATATCGTCGTACTCCCCGAAGGACGAAACCTGGACCGACAATGCCTCAGGCCTGGTTAAAATGGATTCCCCACCCAGAAGGGACGCTGCTCTGAGAGATCTTTCTCGGGACATGGACTCCCGGATCATTGAAATGGAAGACTGGCAGGAGAAATTTCAGCAAGTTGGCCTCGGATATGGGAAAGCATTTCAAGGTTTATCAAACCTGCGATCGGATCCCATTAAGAAACTAGCAACAGCACGAGTAGCGCTGAACACAACGGAGGGTATGATGAAAGGGCCCGAGTCCCATTACCCAATTCATCCTGCATCATTGGACCTTTGCCATCAGCTAGCATTGATTGCGATGCATGGTGGGCAAGCCGATAGCTTGAAGAATGCCTTTATTCCCGTCTATATTGACGAAATGACAGTCTGGGAAAGGTGTCAGAGAGAAGCCTCGGGGAAAGGGACGGCAACAGGTGACTTCAAAGGGCTTCGAGGGGCGCATGGCAAAGTCCAGCTTCTCACGTCCATTGGCGAACCGATAGTTGAGATCTATAACCTCCGTTGTGTATCGTACAACGGTGGCGATAGTTCCATTTCTTCGAAACCAGAGGACCAGCCAGCGCCCTATACGCGGCTGGTTTGGAAACCTGACATTGCGCTTCTTACCAACGCGGACGCGAGAAAACTGTTCCCTCCTACGGCGACGCTTGGAGATGTTCAGGACACATTTGCCACAATGGACACCATCGCCGCTTGCATGATAGTTGATATTGCAGAAAGATTTGGCCACATCAACAGCTGGGAATGGCATCTGCGGCGATTCATGGCTTGGCTCAAGCGGTCGGTAGAAGCCAATCATGGGCTCATTCACGAAGCACGAAAAATGTCACATACCGATAGACGTGCCACTATCGAAACGCTATGCTCAGTACTTGCGGATGTACCGGACGTTAAGCATACCAAGCGCATTTACGAAAACATCTTCGATATCCTCCAAGGCACCAAGACCGGCGTGGAGATCGCCATGCAGGACGGGCTTCTGGAAGAGATGTACGCCCACGGCATGGGAATCAAAGGGGGTTATTTACAATTGAAGCGGCTCCTGGACCTTCTTGGGCATCAAAATCCGCATATCAAGATTTTAGAGATCGGCGCTGGCACAGGAGGGGCGACGCGGATTGCACTGCGAACGCTAGGTGGCGACACAGTTCACAAGCAATATCGCGAATACTGCTTCACAGACGTATCGCCAGCTTTCCTCGGTGCGGCCGAGGCAGAGTTTGGCAATTACAAGGGCATGGTATATAAGACTCTTGATATCAGCAAACATCCGTCCGGACAAGGCTTTGCGGCAGATTACGACCTTGTTATAGCATCTCAGTGCCTCCACACTACGCGAGACATCGCCCAAACACTGAGTCACGCCCGAAGTCTACTGAAAGATGGGGGAAAGTTGATCTTCCTGGAAAGCACTCGAACCTGGCTAGGCCATAGCCTTGCATATGGGACATTCCCTGACTGGTGGCCCGAAAACGACGAAAAGGATTCGCCGTTCCTTGGTAGAGAGGAGTGGAAAGTCTCGCTCTTGGATTCAGGTTTCTCAGGTATCGAAATAGAATTGGATGATTACCCTGCACCGTTGACAACAGTTTCGACGATAGTTACAACAGCCTTACGACTCCTCACTGGCCCACCCACTGAGCCCGCTCAGCAGGAGAGAACAGCGCATATTGTCCAGAAGGAGAAGAGCAGTGATCTAGAGGATATAGTCGTCGAGCTAGGAAGGCATGGGTTCCAGACCCAGTTCCACGATCTGATCACCGCAGACATACCCCGGGGGGCACATGTTATTGTTGCAACGGATATCGACGAGGCTATCCTCGTGGATGGCTGTGAAAATGACTTTTACTCTGTAAAGAAAGTCGTCGACAAAACTGCCTCTCTCCTCTGGCTGTCAGAAGGCGGTATTGTGAATGGGACCAACCCGAAACCTGCAGTAGCTACTGGCCTCGTACGAATGCTCATTACTGAGAATCAACTGAACAACTATGGCATCTGCCATGTGGACCCGGAGAAAGGCTGCAAATCCTCCACTGTCGCACCAAATATTGTTCAGCACTTCTTGAGAGTGGTCAACGGGAACGCAGAACGTGAAATGGCCATGCACAACAAGATTCCACATGTCAGTCGACTCGTTGTAGACGATACACTCAATGAAAGATACAACGTACTTCACGGGAAGGCTGAGACGCTCGACGAGTTACCCCTCCAGAACAGCAAACCTATGATGGTAGACTTCGAGACACCTGGCCTGCTCAGCTCTTTGTATTTCCGCGAAGACGTATCTTTCCGAAAACCGCTCGCAGATGATTACGTTGAGGTACAGACGGCTGCTGTCGGACTCAACTGGAAGGACATCGCCGTCAGCGCCGGCCGCCTCGATATGAACGCCTGTAGCTCGGAGTGCGCAGGCATAATCACCGCCGTTGGCAGTGCCGTAAAGGGCCTATATCCAGGTGACCGAGTCTACGGCCTGGCCTGGGGCCGGTTCGGGACCAGACTGCGGTTCCCAAGTGTTCACGCCCAAGCCATTCCGCAGAGATACTCATTCGAAGAGGCGGCAACTGTACCCATTGTGTTTTGCACAGCAGTCTACGCATTGAAGCACCTTGCACGGGTGCGTAAGGGGGAACGCATTCTCATACAATCTGCTACTGGTGGACTAGGACTCGCTTCGATCCAGGTGGCTCGGAGCATGGGCGCCGAGATCTATGCGACTGTGGGCACGACAGAGAAGAAAGACTATCTCGTTGCGACATGTGGTATTGCACCGGAGCGAATATTTTCGTCGAGGAGTGCCGCCGATATATCAGCACTGCTCGCGAGTACCGGCGGAAAGGGGTTCAACATCATTCTTAGCACCTCCAATGGCGACATTATGCACGAGACATGGCGTAGCATTGCCCCAAGAGGCCGTTTCATTGATGTGGGCAGGGTAGATGTCCAGAATCACGGAACAATGGCCTTGGAGATCTTTGAGCGCAACGCCACTTTTTCATCTTTCGATCTTAGCACCATGGCGGTCCAAGATCCGGAGTTCTGCAGCGAACTGATGCAGGAAGTAGGCGATATGCTTCGAAGCGGAGAAGTGCAGCCGGTGCCCTTCAAAGGCTTTGACATAAATGAACTTGACAAGGGGATGTTGTATTTCTCTCAGGGGAAGCACGTTGGAAAGGTAGTTGCCAGCTATGCGAACCGGGAAGCGGCGGTTAAGGTAGGTGGTTCTTTTGATGTCCTTTGCAGCGTTGCTAATGCCTGTAGATGATCCCGCCAAAGCCAGAAGCATATTTTGACCCAACCGCTGAATATATCCTAGTTGGCGGTCTTGGTGGCCTTGGACGATCCATCTTGCAGTGGATGGTGTCCCGCGGTGCCCGTCACTTCACCGTTATATCTCGTTCCGGTGGTACAAAGGTCTCAGAAGAAGCCTCCAACATGATTGAGGGGCTGAGATCACAAGGGTTGACCATTGACTTGGTGGCATGCGATATCAATCAGAAAGAGTCGGTTTCGTCAGCTATCACCGAAGCATCGTTGCGGCGACCGATCAAGGGAATACTCCATGCGGCCGTGGCTTTTCTGGACCAGCCATTTGACACCCTCCCCTACTCACAATGGAAAGGAGGACTCTCCGCCAAAGTCCAGGGGACGATAAACCTTCACGAGGTCACTGTCGAGCAGAAGCTGCCGCTCGACTTTTTCATCATGACTTCATCTTTTGAGGCCGTAGTAGCGCTGCCGACACAAGCTGCATACTGTGCAGCTAACAGCTTCCAGGACGCATTTGCACGGTATCGCAGACAGCAGGGGTTGCCAGCGACAGCGATTGCCTTTGGGTTGATTACGGAGATTGGCGACGTGGGCCAAAGAGATGCAACAAGACAGATGATCCAGCGCAACGGCTTGTATCGCACAGGAGAACTTGGGTTCTTGCGACTGCTCGAAGCAGCATTCCTGGATTCGCCTAAGGAAAAGCCGGATTGGCATGCGTATGACCCTTTAGCAGATGCCCAGATCACCACCTGCCTTGAACCCTCCAGGCTTGCAAAGGTAGCCGGTCAAGTCGGAGACGGGCCGCCACCAAGGTGGCATTCGGACGCAAAGTTTTCGCATCTTTTACGCGCAATGGAAGATCATCTATCTTCGTCCCAAAAGCCTCAGCAGGTCAAGCCCATTGCTTCAGCTGTGACAACAACGGTCGACGCAGCCATACAGTCGGGCAATATGGACCTGGCGGGATCGCTGGTCGCAAATGCAATAGCGGAGCGAACGGCAACTCTTTTGATGATCCCGTCCGAAAGTATTGGGACGCAGAAATCAGTCGCTCAGTATGGTGTAGATAGTTTGATAGCGGTGGAACTCAGGAGCTGGGTGGCGCTCATCTTCGAAATCAATCTTCCTTTGTTGAAATTACTAGATGAAAGGGTCAGCATTCGGGAACTGGGAGGCTGGATTGCGAAAGAAAGGGAAGGCAAACTGTAATTCCTGTAGAGTAAACAATGTCTCATTGTGTCTATTTTTCGATGATATCTGCGGTGTTCCCGCTGAGGAATATTCAGGTTACCCGTCTTGTCACATTTGATTGCCAGGTCGAGTCCCTGGGAACGAAAATAGTTGGCATGCATAGTTCCCTAGGAGAATCATGCTCAGCAATCCTTTAAATCCCGAATGATTGAGTGTACAGGCCAATCAGCCGCCACGCCCATTTCCCACAAAAGAACCTCGAGCGCTTCTCGATTATTTCGACGAGTCAGGTCTCTGCCACCTGCGTGAGTGTGAGTCCAGTCCCCGTCCACCATTCTTGCACGGTATGTTTACGGAAGGACAGAGGGCCGAATGCATTTACCCTTGCAGAAACACTCTCATTTGTTTTCGCTAGCCCGCAAATCCGCTGCTGGCGGCGTACGTCTGGAAGTAAGGATGCGGCAGTTCGGCTGACCGTGGGCCACAAGGGCAACACCCAATGAATTCGCACTTCACGGAAGGTACATAGCTTACCACATTCGCAGTCATATTGCACAGACTCTCTGGGTTGGATATAACTGTTTTTGTAAACTAGAAATAATTAAGTTCAATATGAGGGCTAGAGAGCAGTGGAACAACTCGGGAATCTTGACTAGTCTCGTCTAGCCCGAATGCGAACAACAGTGGGTTGCATAGCTTCCATCGGCACCGCAATCTGTTGTACGAAAGTAGCCAAAATGTCCTGCCGTTCTTCAAACATCCATTTGAGAACACCGAAACCCTGGGCCGCCCGAACGATTGATCGGAACACCGGGTTTCCCAACAAGTCCGCCTCGGGATGAGCAGTCTCCCCGCCGAGACCCTCACCGCTCTGTAGTACACTTCCCTCGGGAGTCCGTGATTTTGGTGCGAAGGCTTCCCAGTGGGTATGGAAGGTGTCTGCGCCCACTAACTCTGAAATTTTTGAGTCGATCTTGGAACTTAGCTCAGCAAACGATTGCTCTCCAAAGGCACGGCTGAAGAATTGACCAAAGTCAATCTCGACAAGGTCCCTATGGGTGGGATGTTGCGGCGGATAAGCTGATTCGAAAGCTGCCTTGAGGGCAGGATGGATAACGTCCATGCGCGCGGATATAGCGCCTAATCTCGATGAGGAAGCAGTGAGCGCGCGAATTGCCAACCAGGACTTAACCGCGTTCTCCTTTGTCCTTGGTAGTGGCTCCTCTGTGGGGATGATTATGTCGAGGACCTCTTCAAGACTAGACATGTGGTCGTCCACTATCCTCTTTATTTGTTCCTGACTGGGAGGGAGAGATTTATCCCTTTCCATGTGTTCTCGCTGAGTGTCTTGATAGCCAAATCGAATCCCCCGGCTCTTCCAAACTTCAGCTTGTTCATTACCGAACACCTCCAGGTCTTTTCTGGCTCTCTCAAATCGCTTTCTGCATTGGACAACAACAAATGCTTTAGCGTGGCTGAGTGAGTATGAGGTAATGATTTGATGATGGTCTCGAGATAAGGTTCCAATGTTTACTCGCCAGGCCACCGTTGCGGGCCACGTCTTCCTGCCTCTCTTCTCTCTTGGCACATCGATATTGGTGATATCCCTGTGTGGTGCATTCTTTAACAGGCTGTTCTCGGGGTAAGGTATCTTGAGACGGTGCATACTCTCAGCGAAAGGGGACTCCCAGCATCGTGACTCGTTGCAGAAGATGATGGCCACTTCCGGGCTAATAGGAAGGACCAGATGAATCAAGTCCTCCGTAGTCATCCACATAAGCTGAGGACCTGGCGCTTTCATATCGGCTCCCAAGAACGATTGTGTATCTCCTTCGAAGTCAACCAGCCTGTCGTTGAGAAAGAACTCGTAGCCATCGGCCGCTTTCCAGATCTGAAGAGAGTAGCTTTCCACGAAGTACTTATACGTGTCGGCTGCGGCGTTGTCTTTCTTTCCGGCATCGGCGAGGATGTCCTCATGGTTAGTTTCCAGGAGGTAGAGCAAGTGGCCGAGCCAGAATTCGCCTGGATCGCCAGGTCCGCCACTCTTCTTCGAGGCGTCAAAGAGCCGCTGGAACAGGAAGTCGTTGTCGCGATAAGGGCTTTTAATCTCATCTCTATACTGCTTGGAACGCCGAAGGGAAAGGTTCATAAATTTGAAAAGGGTGTGAACGTCCTTTTCAAGGATATCGACATAGGTGAGGCCCTCGGTTACAGCGGTCCTGACCTTTCCAAAAATCACGCTAGTTTTCGACTCCAGCTTGCTGAAGAGATGCTCGATTCTCATCGGATCGGTGTCGTTTGCATTGTAGTAGAGATTCTGTGCGCCGCAGGTCTTCGCGACTTCTCTGAGCTGAAATTGACCACTTGACAGGTCGAACACATGTAGGAGACCATCACGTGTGGAACTGTATTCTTATTAGACTATAATTTCAGATCGAAAACCGTCATTCTTGCCTATTTGTCTCAATATCTGTGTAAGCGAACTGCCTTAGGATGAAGCGGGGAATATAGTGATGGTATTGAATGATATGGACTGCCATGGCAAGCCTAGTGCAATAGGAGGCGTGTCAGAAGAATGGAAGTAACTCCTGGTTACACTGGCTCTTAACTTGTAGAAATTCGATAAAAACAAAAAGTCTTGAAGCATTATTTTCCGATACTGGAATAAGATGGTAGGTGGATGAATTATGGATGATTTGCTCCACGGTTTCGATGAGGTGGACGACAATTCACTGTGCAGCAGCGGGGGTGGCGCAGCACAGTCCCGCAAACGCGGAATATGCAGGCTTATCAATCGAAGCGCGAATCGTAATGCCTTCCATATAAGCGTCGCGGGAGTAGTACAAGCGTGATGGTGGTGCTCTGATAGGCGGGGTAAGTTGTTCCTATAAAGACAGGACTTTCGCGAAATTGGCGGCAAGACGCTTATGCGAACGTATTTTTGGCATCCACAGGATGGCTTAGGAATACTCGTATCATGGAATCGTAAAGGATAATAGATAGGGGTAGTTCGCTGGCGTAGGGGTGACGGCTTGAATGTTCTCGTACCTGGGCTGTTGTTCCGTCACAGGGCTTGTTTCGTTGAGTGGACATCGATGCGTGTGAGTTGAGAGAAGATAGGAACATACATATGCATGTGTTAAGAGGGTTTCGAGTCTACATACGCATGACTTCGATAGTGCCTACTCGCGGAGGACCTAGTTGAGCCGCTAGCTGCAGAGCGAAGGCACTTGGAACCGTGAAGGCCCTGCATCTCTGGGGACGGATAGGCGCGGTTCACATATGTCGGAATCAAGACCTATATGACTGCATCTTCCAGGTAATCAAGTCAGGAAGTCTGACTTGGGAGGTATAAAACGCGCGGGGAGCCTTTGCACTGTAGGAACATGGCGGGGGCGGGCTAGGGATTTGGGAAACGGAGTGCTGGTGCGTACTGCTGGAGGCGCGTTCGGCCATTCCGCGGGTTTTACTGTATCTGCTCATAACCTGTTAAAGGATCGAATTAAAATAGTACTATCCCTCACCACGTGGCGAGAAACACCCCGTAGGGAGAAAGTTACCAGGTTCAAACTTCAGCTTGGCACAGTGGATGTCACTGAGTTACGGCCTAACGTACACCCCTTTGTACCAGAAGAACGACTGTGGCGGACACAATTACAGGTACTCAGGCTTTGCAACCACATCAAAGCCTGTAGCCACTTGAATATTCTCAAGTGACACCTAGTTTAGCTACCGAGCCATCGCAGCTGTCTTTGAAAACACTGCCACGCTTCACCAAAGAGAGCAGTCCAATGACACGATCATGTCTTGAGGTGCATGGCGGCGAGGAGGATCTCGCGAATGAGGCTGGCCACCGATTGCGCGAGGGAGAAGCCGTAGAACGTTCTGGCTACGCTTCCTCTCACGCTATTTACTTTGTTGGGTTTGAGGCATTAGGGATGAGTCCCCGGTATGCCACTCTTGTAACTACCTGCGCCTTTCAAATGAGCAGAGCGTCGTGCGGGAAGCTGAACGTCATAACTACGCAAATGATCCTCTATGCTCGTGTTTTCCTCTGCCCTATGTGAAGACCCAAATGCTTGGAGATCTCGACTCCTTTGCAGAGCCGTCTTGACGCGATCCTGTCGCCTCCCCCTCCCCCTCCCGCGTAGACCGAGTGAACATATAAATATGCCTTCGCATCTAGTGTTCTTAGCAGCACCAAGTGGCTCTGCATCAAATCTAATCGCAATGGCCAGGTTCCTTATCCCTCTACTTGTCCTCGGTGAGTCTCAATAAACGACAGCAAGGGTTGTCTCCAGTGGCTTTTACTGACTCTCTCCGGCATAGCCCTCTCCGCGTCAGCGATTCCTGAACCACAGAACGGAGGCAACAGCGCGTGTGCACAATGGTGTGCAGCCAACTTCCCTAATCCTGGCGCGGACTGCACTTCGCAAGCCGCGAAAGGGGTTGGAAAGTGCCATGAGTGCGGCCCTGCAGCCAAACAACCCTCCCAGAAGATACTGTGCGGAGGTGAGTGCAAGAAGGTAAGTTGTGATTCCTTCATTGCTAAATGCAGAAATGCTTATTCTGCCTCTATATAGTGCGGTTCCTTTGGCGCGACCTGTTCATCGGGCATTTGCTACGATCCATATGGTTGCAGCAATCCCAACGGTTGCAAAACCTACACTCCACGAGGTGATCACCTCCTTTGCGGCCCTGACGTTAATGATTCCCCGGGTGAATCAAGGGGTGTTTGCTTTCAGAACTTCGACACTTGCGGCCCGAAATGTTCCTCGGATAATGACTGCCATACCCTCGGTGAGCGCGGGTTCTGCCTTGTGGGCAGTTGTTGTGGTTACCCCGTTTGCGCGGTGGCATCCACTGGCTGCACATACTGAGATCAGAAAGTCTGAGGCGGGAAGGAGTCTCTATCTGTCTGGATGCACGTCGTACGGGCCCAGGACAAGGAGTATTGCACAACAAGAAAGATAATTACAGAAAAGGTACCTAAGCAGAAGTACGGATAGGGAGCCAACGGCTTTATTCCGAGCTTATCTAGTCTCGTAATCGTTGTTGGTGTTGTTAGGATTGAAATTGACGATGGCGTTCCGTTACGTAGGGATGGACATTCGTGGCCATTCAACGCTAACTATATATGGAAGTCTCTCATGGGCGATCTGACTGGTTAGCATTACTCACTATTAAATACCTAGGTAAACTTACCATTTCCGGCACCTGCACTTCCAAACCGGCCCGTATTGCTACTCCGACATTGTGAGCAAGGTCGGCGACGGACCGTCCCAGACCAACACAGCCGTCCGTTGTATGTACTGCCGGTCGACGGAGATTCTGCTGACCTAAGGCCGCCACGGCGCGCGACGACATTTTGCTTCCCCTTTTCTTTCAGTTTCCAGCTCGCCCCGTAGGGCTAGCCGTATTCATCTTCATGGTAGATCCCGTCCAGATGGACATCCGCGCCTATCTAGATCCTTCCACGAGGGTGCTGCCGTTACTGATCGCCGAACATATGGAATTCCAGATCCCATTCACATGCAGCAAACATCAAGGCAGGGCTAGGCGGAAGGGACAGGAATGCTTACAATTATCTGAAATTCAGGTTAATCTTTACGTGCTAGCACGCATTTATTTGTTGAAAATATAGAAAGATGTTAATCCCTTTTTAACAAGGGACGTATTGCAGGTTGCAGACCTTGCCCGGCTGATAACTATGCCGTGGATACAGCATGCAGTCACGTGACTGCGGAGGATAGTTGTTCCATACCCGTGTCACTCTGCTCATCCGCCTCGTCCGCACCAGCCGTAGCCCAAGCCGTGCCCAGCTACACTGGCTCTAACTAGAGCCGCACTGGTTAAAGTCCTAGCTGTGGCCATCTGCACTGGCTCTACCCGTAGCCGCACTGGTTGTACTGGCTCTAGACCCAGCCGCACTGGTTGGAGTCCTGGCTGTGGCTGTGGCTTTGGCTGTGGCTTTGGCTTTGTGAAGAAACTCGCAGTCCATCATTCTGAAAAGTACATACATGAGAGCGTATGCACCCTGTATGAGAAAAAGGAGTCCTTGGGTTTTGTTTCCAAAGAGTTGAGCTATACGGAAGCTGAGGCCCTTATACACGGACTCATCCCGGCCGTCTAGAACTGTGGAACGTCACAGATCCAAGGTGTTTGGTGATCTTACGGACGCCACTCCGTCATCGAATGCATTTTCCCTCAATCATTGGAATTACGGGCTGAAGGATATGGGAACTGCCAGAGTATTCCTCCATGTCGATGTGGCGTTAGGACTCAAGATAGGTGGCTGGATTGGCCGATCGATCTAGAGGCCTCTGGATTGATCGAGTAACGCAGCATCCCCGCAAAATCCCAATCATCTTCCCTACTTAGGATAGCTGGGCGTAGGTAAACAGCTTTCAAGGGCGGTGTATACAGCAATTTAAGAAGTGACCAAGAAAGCAGTGTCGCCATTTTAGATGGGCCTTGTTGTCTGAAATATTCCAGGGACACGTCCGCAAACATGGCGCCTCCCACGAGCTCGTCTCACCCGCAGTCACAGCTGCAGAGCGTCTAGGGCATCTACGGCGGGGGTTCATAAGATCAACGAAAAAGCAACGACTTAACCCCGCAACCCCTCACTCCGCAACAGATGGACAGTCCTAAAAACACACAATCACACTCTCTTCAGCAGGAAGGACGGAGAAGAAAAAAGCATATCAACAAAAGGAAAGAGAACTTCGATCTATATAGTTAACAGTCCTGCACGATGTCAATCAAAGATCACAATCTTCTAATGCTGAACTTACGAAATAACTAGACTAACGTAATTGGATCAATTCTATCGAGGACTTGCTGTACGAAACGACGTCTAGAACTACTGCGACCCTAAAGGCATCGAAAACCTAGTATTTACACTACTAGACTTCCCTTAACAAGCAAAGACACGATCTAGAAGTTCCATAGCCTTCGAGATTGCATAGCCGGCTTCAAACTTGCTCCAACGCAGGGGGCTGGCTTACGCGAGTTCATGGTAAAAAGCATTGAACGACGCCATCAACCCCCACGGTTCCCTCGCATAATCTAGCCTCGCTCAGCTAGCATGCTCAACTCTCGGAGACATTCTTTTGAGCATGAAATGTGCATTTATAGCCCTTCATCCAGCTTATTCACTTATAGATTATTGTACTTTGCAGTGGATCATGCTTTTCAGACTGTTAAAACTTAGCCCTTTCCTACGCAATCCCTTTTCTAACGCAATCCCTTTTCTAGATCTACACCTAAAATTTCCGCCAGAGTTATGTCGTCCCTGCCAATTTTCGTTCGTGTATCCCCGGAGGAAGTCTCATCCAAGCATTTGACATGGCAGAATCTGGAGCGCGCGACAAGAGCATTCCACCGTGACGGTCTCGTAGTCATGGAGGACGTCATTAATCCGGACACCTTGGATGCGCTCAATGTAAAATTGACCGAGGATGCGCGCATCCTACGATATGCCGGCAACCCAAGCCCATACAATTGCAACAAGGGTTCGTGATTTTTGCCTCAGTTGATCTGAAACGAGCATGTGCTGAACGCGAATCAACAGAAACATCCAGCAGGACCCACCCGCCATCCAAAAACATTTTGAACCGAGTATCTTGCTCAATCCTATCGCAACCCAGGTCACATCGACTGTTCTTGGTCCCACTCTTTCATGTCTAGGGATACCGAGCTCCCGCCTACGCCCAATTGCCCTCCACAATCCCAGCCGGTACATTCCGATGTCGATTTCGACCATCCCAGCTGCCCTTTAGCATTGGTAGTGAATGTTCCTTTAGTTACAATGATACCGGAAAATGGTAGCACGGAACTTTGGCTTGGTACACACATCCTTGCATCACTCGCCTGCCAGGAAGGGAAGCATGGGGAAAGGGCAAGTGGGAGGATCGGGAAGGAGTCCCTGAGAAGCGTGCCATTGAGCGCTCCCCTTCGCAGCCAGTGGTCAAGAAAGGCTCCATTATCATCCGCGACCTGCGGTTGTGGCACGCTGGGAAGCCTGATTACACAAACTCCGGTCGAGTGATGATGGTCATGATTCACTTCGCTCTGTGGTTCCGGTAAGTGTGATTCCGTGCCTGGTGGCCATAAAAGTCCTCATGGAATATGCGCTAACTAAGAGGGTACAGCAACTCAATGCACGTTGAGTTCTCCGACGCCCTGAAACCAACGCTGAGGGAATATGAAAAAGACTTGTAAATCTAAGGCACATTCTTCCCTGACAACGCGATCGAGAAACGGTATCTCAATCATGCCTTTGGGAATTCTTATGACTTCGACCATCGAGACCGTCTTTCCAAAGTTATTTGAGATGAATGGCAAGGCTTGATTTTGACTAGCTACTGTTTATCCTGTTCCTCACGCACTGCAGAGGCCTTCGGCTAGATACAGCCCGGGTAGTTTCAGCTATTCACTTGAGCCACAAACTATCTCATGTTCCCATCCTTGAAGAACTCCATCAGGAATCATGGAGAACGTTCCTTCCCATGACAACCCTCCGCCATATGCAGGAGACAACCTGCTACCTCCTTTCGGGTGCGAGCCGTCACTACTGCAGAAGCGGTCTTTATCCTAAGTCCGCCAAATTCCTCACGGATTGAAGCAGCTTGTCATGCGCTTGCACCGCTCCATCCCACTCTTGAGCCAGTCGTTCACACTCTTGAGCCAGTCTGTCACTCTCTCGGTCCAGTCCATCCGCTCGGATTTTTTCCTTCTTCAAATCCTCTCCAAGTTTCATGTTCTCTCTCTTCAGCAGCGTTATCTCCGTCATTGCCTCCGTTACAATTTTCTGGAGCTCTTCGTTCGTCGCGGTCATACTTCTTTGAACATTCTGTAGTCGTACTTCCAACGATGTGGGCTTCTGATTTTCCTGCATCGCCTTCTCTTCCTGCATCATCGTGTGTTCCTGTCTCCCCTGGATCTGTCTATGTAAGCCTCTAAACTCGATAAAAACGCTGCACAGGAATCTTACCATTGAGATCGTGGTCATTTCCGTTGTCTCGCCTCCAACAGTTTGCTCCCTCACCGATGTGCTGGTGTTCGCTTGGACTTCTGATCCCGTCGTAATTCTGTTTTCCTGAAGTGCAGTCCCCGCACCTCTCGTCCGTTTCCTGCGCCCACCGTGCTCAGCGAGAGCAGTGCTCTCAGCGTCTGTTCCGGCCCCTGTATCGTCGTTGGCTGCCGCCTCTTTCGAAGACTCCGTTTCCAGGACGCGTTTTCCAGCCCTGGTGACAGCGATCCTCCGCCCCGTCCTATCCTCGGCAAACTTTTGCGCTATCGCTATGAAACCGTTGATTAAGTGATTATAAGTTCCCGGGTATAGCCTTTTGTTGTCAGGTGCAAGGGAATCCACGAACCCTTCGTCAAAAAAGGTGGACTGTCCTACAAACCTCACCCATTCTTTTTTGTCTGACCATTTTGCACATTCTTTCAGCGGTGTGACCAAGCTGTTCCCAAAATCTTTCAAGTCCTCGCTTAGGTAGAAATGATTGCAATTATTTTTAGCTCTCTGGCGCATATGCACGACTTTGTCGTTATTAGCTCCATTAGATGGTGCGGGGTCGAGAGACGTCCGGTTGATCACAAGGCCTTTAGAAAGGTAATTTCCTGTCGCTGGTACTGCAGAGTTTTCGTCGCGTTGGAAGATTAGGCCGTATGCCTTATTGAACCCATCCTTGATGCTGTCCCGGAGATGGTCGATTTCCGCATAGAAAGCGTCCTCCATTTGGTCGCTCCAACCCCTATCCTCTGGAAATATTTCGCTTTTATCAAAGAGATCTTGAATCAAGTCTGCCTTGATCTCTTCCCTGGACCGTGTTTCGGGTACCCGTGGTAAAAAGGTCCTCCGCCGGCCCTGTCCCTGGTTCCCTTCATCGTCTTCACTGCTATGACCCTCTTCCTTAACCCAATTGAGATCCATGTTTCCACCATCCATCTCGCGGTTTTCATTCGTTCCGTAGCGTCTGTAACGCGCACTTTTCCCGTCTTCCAGAGACATTTTTTGTTGGTAGTGAGAGTCTGTGACGTCCAACGTAGGAGAGTACGAGAGCGAAGGAGCTGCTGTAGACCAGGCAGATAGAGCAGGCCTTGATAAGCTAGGAGCAGCCAGTGATGCAAGATAAGTGAGAAGAAGACGGAGAAATAGAAGTATACCGAGCCGTCAGCTGGAAACTCAGGTAAGAGCGAGAGTGTGAAGACCGTCGGATGT
Organism: Westerdykella sp. P71; assembly: GCA_019022765.1. Lineage (NCBI taxonomy): Eukaryota > Fungi > Ascomycota > Dothideomycetes > Pleosporales > Sporormiaceae > Westerdykella > Westerdykella sp. P71. Next base: position 15,765 of record JAFHBW010000187.1, on the reverse strand, counting down.
ACACCGTGCGCGCTGCTGCCTAAGGCAAGCGAGCGCCAAGTTCTTGGCATGGCCACTAGGGAAAGATGCATGTGGGACGGTGAAAGGTGAGGTCATGTGACCGGTCTCGCACAGCTGCATCTGAGCTGGTTGTCCGGATGTCGAGCCGTTGTAGACACGGAGCTAAGTAAAAGTGTGCTATCATGAACCTGTACATATTACGCCTACAGCATTCGATGTTGGATCTGTACCCTGCAGCACAATAATGCAAACGGGATCGATGCCGAGAGAACGGGGACAGCGCCCGTCGGAGATGCTTTCTCAGAACGTAGACTAATTAGGTCCGCCTCATATATGGGCCCAGTTCCTCTCCTACAACATACACAGACATATACTTTCATACATACAATACAACTCATTCAAGAGACCCTACCCTTGTCCCCTCGCTCAGCCAACACGGTATGCAATATATAGGTTTCCCCGGGATTAGACTACGTTCCTTTCAAGCTCAACCTTCTCATCATTGAGTCTTGTTGTCGGAATGGGCGAAACTTCTCGCGGATCTTGGAATGGATTTGACGTCCTCCGCCCCAGATCACTGTCTGTCTCGTCACCGACTCTTTGGGAATTGCTCGGCCAGCCAATTTTCGGGTCCTCGCGTCCAGTGAGCTCTTGCGTATCCCTGGGAAGCCTTGGTGGGTCATTGGAGCGAGCGGAAGTGTAACGCCGGGAACCAGCTGTCGGGATGGCCTCGTTACGCATGAGACCAGTTTCCGGGTTCAAGTCTGCTTTGGATAAAGGCGAAGGGGAGCGAGCTACGCGTTGCTCCAACCATATTCTGATAGTAACAATGCCTATGACAGTGATTTGCACGACCATTACGATACTGACGAAACCGACGACAAGTGGCGCTGTGAGGGTAGCGTCGACGATGCATAGTGAAATTGAGCGCAGTTCGGTGAATCCAAGGACCCAGGTCACGCTGCTTACTTGCATCAGCAGCGTGATGAAAAACGTTGCGATAAGGTGTATCTTTGCGGGGGATTTCAACGTCCTGGCGATGGATCTGAAAAGAAAGGCAGAGGAAGGCAGAGGAACTGCCGTATTGAGGCGAAGCATGCCAGTTATAATCGCAAGAGGAACGATGATGACAGTTATGAGACCAAGGATCTAAGACTTGTTAGTACGGGTATGTGGTTATAAGTAATTGCCAAGCTCGAACCGAGCTAGGAGCGTACTTACACCGTGTGCGGTTCGAAAATGCTGCGCTGATCCCATCCCAATGACTCCGGTGATGAATCCAGCCGTCGTTGTTGGAAAGAGCACTCCGAGGAGAATGATTTTCCGCCATTTTTTATTACTGACTTCATCTAATGGGTGATTGATAAGAACTGACAGGCGCTGGACTGCGCCCAAAGCCAGGTATGCCGGAAGCGCGTAGAAGAAGGCCGTAGTCATAAAGAAAACTAGTGTACGGTGTCAGGATTAGGTTTGGTGGAAATCTACTAAAACACAGTGGGCAATGGACAGAATTTTACTCACTGTGTAAACCTGTGATGATCGCGAAGCGTTTAATCGGAATTCCATTGACTGTGATTGCTGTGTTCTGGATCTTAACCTCGAACTTATTGCCCTCTGAGATGATGACAATTGGCTCTTTGGGTAGTGCAGCGAGGGTTCTGTTGTCGAGTGGAACAGATCCGCCATTCAATTTGAGAATGCCGCTCGTCATCAGGCCGCTTGCAATGGAAACAAGTCCTCCCACACCCTGACATGTGATGGCATTCGTCCCAACCTGGACTATTGAAGATAACATATTGGAGTCAATGGCCAAGGGCGACGAGTCTGTGCGGCGGCTTAAGGCATTGTAAGGTACTGCAATCGTTAGCCTATGATTCATGGCGAAAGTGTTGAAAGCCTTACCTACTCCAACTTCCCTGGCCAGAAGACTCCTTTTGGCAGGCGCAGATTTTGTAAAGTTGGTGATCAGCTTGCTAATCAACAGTGTTCCTTGTCCGGAGAGGCCTCTTCCAAATGCGATTGAAGCGCCGCCGACCGAATCGTTGAAAGTGGATGGCTCCATCGGCGGCAGGTTGCGCACCTGTTCAAGCGAGAAGTTGCCACTGAGAACGTTTTGGATACCGCCAACCATGGAGATCGCATCCACACTGCCTTCCACCAATCCCCGTGCAAGGCCCTCCGCAACCTTTGCGGCATCCAAATTTTTGGGAGCATTGTTCCTAAGTTGGTCAAGCGCCTTGTTTGCGGTACCGTTGGCAAGGAAGCTACCGACGAGACCTTTGGAGAATTGCCTAACGACCACTTCCGTAGATTGGTCCATGCTGGCGTTAGTTGGCATAGCAATCAGACCGGAGTCCGGCTGGAGTCCAAGACCAATCGCTGCACCCTCCCCAATTCCCTTTCCAGCCCCAGAGGCAAGAGGAACGAGAAGTCCCATGATGCCGACGTTGCCGAGGCCATTGCTTGCACCGGGTGCAACTGAATTGAGGGCTCGAGTGAGATTTGCCGAAGAGAGAAACGACTCACTCAAACCACGAGTAAACTCGCCGACGGTTTGTGGAATATCGAGTTGGTTTAGGTTGACCTGACGCTTCACTGTCGGATTGGGATTCGCCTTCGCAAGCCCCAGTCCCGCACTGGCACCCTCTCCCAACCCTTTGCCTGCGGCAGCTGCAATCTTGGGGAGTTGAGAAGCGATTTGTCCCCCATTTACCCCTGCTTGGCCAATGAGTTTCTGGATATCGATTCCACTGGCGATGGGTTGCGAGATACCCAGTCCTAAATTTTGTGCGATCCCAGGAATATCGCTTGTATTGACTGGCTGAAACTGCTTATTTGACAAGTTTAATCCGTTCGCGGTTCCCTGGCCGATGCCCTGTGCGAGGGAGAAAACGGCTGGACCGATTGACATACTACCGGCAGTGTTTTTGAGCGAGGGTGTCAATTGCGCCGCGATCCCGCTTCCTAGGTTCTGCGCTACTTGGTTGAACCCGGTGGCGGACGCGTTGTAATCAGCAGCGACTTTGGCGGCAGTTGCCATGTTTTGTTGCGCGTCGCTGAGATTCAGACCCGTTGCTGTGCCCATCCTGCGAGGTGTCAGTCAAGCACGATATACCATCCGGTGGACGTACCCAAGACCGATTCCAAGGAAGAGAGCGGGTGTACCAGCAGCACCGATGAGTTGGTTCCCGAGTGAAGATATGCCTTGCTGCAGGAGGTTGCCTATGCCGCCGGTCGCGTTTCCACCTCCCAGGCCGAGTGCATTACCAATACTTGATAATACCCCTCCCCCAGCAGCTGGACCTGTTTTACCCCCTCCCGTGACTAGATTTCCCAGATCCTCAAGGAATCCCCTCTTCCTCTTCGGTGGTACGGCCCCTCGCAATTGCGAAATGTGTCGCGTGAGATCTCCCGCGAATTTTCTCAGACCTTCCGAGTCGTACGCATGGCCAATATTTGAGGAAGCGGCCGCCACTCTGTCCGCCAAATCTAGTAGTGTACGATGAAGTTGAGTATCGTCATAGAGGGCCTCGAGAGTCGCAGGGGAAATTACACTGAGTCCTGCTTCCTGGTGTTGATACCGGTACTGGAGGCTTCCAGAGCTCCATCCAGAGTACCATGTTGCGATAGTCCCGAAGAGGAGGAAAGAAACGAGAAAAATGGTGAGCGACAAGGAAAACCACCCCGATTTCGAATGAGACATTATGAAGTGAAATAAGGTAGGGATAGGGAAAATATGAACACAGAATGGAGAATGGACGAAATATACAAATAGGTTGGTATCCTGCGGAAACAGAGTAAGTTGACCTGCAGCTGCTCTACCTCAGAGACCTTGGGCGTGGGGAGTTGGTATACATGGCGGCGTGGGTCAAATTTGTCAGTGCTACGAAACCAACCACGCATCATGTTTCGGACGGGGAGGTACCCTATCGCCGTCGGGGTTCTTGTTCTCCCGAATCAACATGGTCGTTCGAGGGAGACAGCTGTCGCGTGTTACACCCTATCGCCTGATGTCGCACTAGGGTGTGCTAATGATAATATATCAAGAAGAGTTGATGATGAACAGCAGAGTTGTATTGTGTCGGTGTTAGGTCTCCCTAGCCCCCATGTCTTCTAGACTTTGCGGCAAGATTACTAATGCAGTTTCTTTGTCAGGCTCCAATTCGCAATGCCTGGTCTGCAACACCTGCCCTATACGAACAAGAGCTGTGGGCAATGCTTGGACAGCGGAAAGCATGTGTTTACGGCCTCGGGGTGAACCCGCCAGCGGTTGAGCGAAGGAAGGCTGGCCCTGGCGCCACGGACAAAACTATCCCGGTCGAGTTTTCAGTAAGAGGCCGATCGGGTTGAAACCGCAGCCTTTTAGGGGAATACATACTTACAAGCACCCTTGGAAAGCCTGAAGCCTTTCCAGGGAGCCCTACCCTAGTGAAACATTGGGTTAGTGGGGCATAGCGCCCGTTGCAAGCGAAGCTGCGACGCCTTCGAAACACAACCACAAACCAACCTCAACCAATCATAGCACTGTGTTTCAAGATAAAATGGCAAAAACACTGTTCACGAGATATATCATATGTCAGGATCAGATATTGAGAATGACCTCGGCAACGTTCAACTTGATCTGCCCACTTGCAGCATGCATCACCAAGGCATACAGTGCGGAATAACCACTTGCCGGGAGACGGAAGGAAACGAACCGCCATCGTGAGCCCTATCAATCCATGGGAAACGCGGGTCGAGCCAACCGGCACCATTCCGTTGGCGCAGCTGGCCCAAGCTAGGGTCCCGAGTCAACCGGCATTAGAAACATTTGAACTTTTAAAAATTGCGGTTGACACTATACCTTGTTAGAAAAGGATGCAACTACACATGTAAGTGCAACTAACGCTTGCGCATCTAGCAGTATCAAGCGCAAAGGGCGTAAACGGAAGCGGATACAGCACGGTGGCACAATGAACTATACCCTAGTGTAGCATCAACACAGGCAGCTGTCGAAGCATCTGCGGCGTCTTAGGGATCAAAGAAAGCTCGTCGTCGTGGTGATTACGAAACAGCCCAACCAGCTCTACGGCGCTGTGGGAACTGCGGAGGGACGGTGATAGTTTACGTTACAACATTAAGCCAGTTAATGAGGTCTAACTTTACTTGCTAGCGAGTCCCTCGACCACCTTTTCCCCCTCCATTCTCGTCTGCTCACCGCGCCGCCGAAAAAAGGATCACGTCGATACCCTCGCGCTCATCAAAACCGAAAGCTCCGCGAGTTATCCGCTAACAACTTAAAACTCTCCTGCCTGAAATCATCCGTGATCAAGCTCTGGCTATCTACCGAAAAGTTCATGAGCATCGCCCCCTGCTTCCACGGCGGCCAGTTCGTAAGTTTGACAGGCTTCGCTGTAGCAGCGGTGCCGCCGGCGTCGTTATTTGGATCGAGATCGTACAAAAAGTTAAAGTAATGCTGCTGTATCGATTTACGAGCGAAGTTGTCCGGTATGCCGAAAAACACCTGCACCAAGTCGCTGCCGTGCAGTGTGCCTAAAATAGGTATTGCGTGCCCGTACGTTGCAAGGTACGACCATGACGGTACATCTGGATTGACGGTGGCGGTGACGTTAAGGACGAAGCGACGTGCGAGCGTAAATGTGGCGTCACCAAGGAGCGCGGCAAGGCGTTTGTATTGGGGATACCAGTTGTTGTCTTGCCCAGTTCTAAAGGGAGAGCCCGCGGCAGGGTCGTCAGGGTACGATGCTACGAGGGCTTTGATTTGTTCTGGTGATGCATCTTTGAAATAGAGGGTCGACAGGTAGTTCTCGATGTCCGCGGTGGTCGTCAGGTTACTCTGGAAAAGAGCAAAGAGCGTGCCCTCGTCCTCCTGGTCCCCAACGATAAAAGGTATCTTTGGGAATTTTCCCGAAGTTGGAAAGACCTCGGGCGATTGTGTCAGGACCTTTCCATCTGGGCGTGGAAGATAGGACAAGGCGACAGAGTTGAACGAAAGGAAACCCGGCACCGATCTTGTCGCGTTGAGGAACGTCTTTGGGATGTTAGCAGATTGGCAGGCAGACGCTCTGGGCGGAATGTTGCTCACATCAAAGTCCACTCGCCGAAGACAGGCCAATGTATCCGCATCTCCCGCGCAGCCCGCAGTTTTTACCACCGTATCATAAACCTCCTGCGCTTTAGCCGTATCGACAGGGTCTACGGGAATCGCGGTCCCGGAATCCATAATAGCACCTCTAAACAGCGGTTTTCCCTTGTACGTGATATTCCCATCGAACAATGCCATCTGATCGTACACGGAAATAGCACCCGCGGACTCTCCCCAGATACTAACCTTCTCTGGATCACCACCTACATTACCAAAGTCAGTATCCGCCAATCAAAAGTATTCTGGAGGGTTTTTTGTACCGAACGCCGCGATATTATCTGCCACCCACTCCAAACCCAGCCTTTGGTCCAACAGTCCCAGATTCGCACTCCCATCCTTCAAAATCTCTTTTCCCCCGAGAAACCCAAACCCCCCAAGCCGGTAATTAACCGCGACAAAAACAAAGGGCTTGCCCATCGCTATCCCATTACTCACCAGCCCGGATCCACTATACATAAGCGTAGTTCCGAGTTCAAAAGCACCGCCGAAAATCCAAAACAGCACTGGCAGTTTGCTGTCTGGTGTTGTGCCCGCCGGCCGCTGCACATTGATCGTCAGACAATCTTCCTGGCCTTCCACAGCCCCATTCTTGAACAGCGGTGAGTTGAGCAGCAGGCCCGCGACCCCTAGTGGCCCAGGTATCTTGATATCGGGGAATATGAACTGCGGGCAGGCCGGCGGCAACGGATTTGTCGCCTTGACGGTGCCGAGTGGCGTGCTGAGCGGTTGAGGGGGCTTCAAGCGCAGTGCGCCGACGGGTGGCTGCGCAAAGGGTATGCCATTGAACGACTCGATTTTCGCGGGGGTGATGCCGAGGAAGGAATCGGTTGAGCCGACAATGGTAGCGGAGGGGCTTTGGATAGTGACGGTCGGACTTTTGCCGAATAGTTGGAATAGTTGGCGTTTTGATGGGGTCGGAGGGAGTGCTGTAACAATGGGAAGGCTAAGAAGGAGAGGCGTGGTTAGCTTCATATCGGGTTAAGTGAATGACTATGGTGATGGGTTAGCCTTAATTCGGGTGCAGCAATGGTATTAGTATCCTCTCTTTGCCCAGATACTTCGTCAATCTCAATCTATCATATGTCACATTCTACTTCCCCATCGGACGAAAACTTGCACCTCGGGGGCTCTACGATACTGAAAGACGCCGGCGCATTTACTGACAACGAGCCATCAAACTCGCTTTGACCCGAAATGAACTGTTCCTCTCCATTGTTGGCTCGGATTGTAATGCCGAAGTAATGCTTACCTGGGTTTACCATTCTGGCGCAGTGATAAAACATTGTACGTTGTAGAAATCTCGCTCCTCTTGAGCTCGGAATTGTTGTGCTCTTTCATGTGACACCTAGGGATGTTCCTAGTGTGCCTAAACGATTGGAGACGCGATGTTGATGTCCCGTAGACCAACCACTTGGTGCTATGTTAGGGGTACTGTGAGTACACTATAGCTGGGGCAAGAATGGTAGGAAGTAGATAGTTTAAGGTCGCGTGGGCTCAGTTAGAGACTGGTGGGAAGAGGCGTGGAGATTGGTAGGCTGGCTTTCTTATCAAGACTTTGTATTCTACATGTGACCCGTTCCTGCAGATTCGCGCCCAACACTTACCCAGGCAGATGCTCCATATAACTAGATGAGAATGGCCGATAGCTGAATACCAAATCTACCTAGAGATGCTAGAGGAAACATCGAAGAGCTTTACGGTTTAAGACTATTTAATTCTTGGAACAATTTGGTCTGCTCGTCTAGTGTAGACGTAGACCGACGGTGTGGCTAATACAAATACTTAGCGAGGCATTGACTTGTGTAACTATTTTAAGGATTGCAAGGTTAATGCGACGCCCAATGAAACACTAGGATCACGCCGGATTGGATAGATTATGAAACATCCTAAATATGTAAAAACCGGCGCAATCTAGGTATATAAAAAAATAAAACAGGCGCCGCATTCGTTCTATTTTGAGCTACCGAAATGTTAACCTATCCTCAGGAGCTGCTGTTCTCCAGGGACATCTCTTTGTCCCAAATGCAATGGCGCAACCAACTTCATCGACGAACCTGGCATGCCAGGAAATATTCAACGACCTGCCCCCTGGCCGCGTGTACTTTCCGAGGGACTCGAAATACAAATCTAAAGTCAAGCAATACTAGTCCAAATGTGTGCGCGATCTCAGACCCGCCTGTGTCGTGCTGCCTACTACGATAGCCGAGATTTCCGCCGTAATCCGGGTTCTAAACCAGTATCTCGACGTTGACTTCGCCGTCAAAAGCGGTGGCCATGATCCTAATCTCAGCTATGCCAGTACAGATGGCGGGGTTCTGATTGCTATGCGGCGCATGTCTGGCGCGAAATATGGCAAAGCCTGGGGGTGCGCGTATATCAAACAAGGCGGAACGTGAAATAATGTTATGAGGGACCTCGAGCCGCGGGGCGTGACTGTCTGTGACGTAAAAAGGCTTGTTCTGCGTTCAAGGTCTGACAGCGCTCCGCCGCTCGCCAATGAGTCGGCCAGTGAAGAAATAGTGTGCGTGTTGGATGCAAGTTAGGGACTATGGTCGCCGATGATGCATCTGTAGCCCGCATCTGAATAAGGCAAAGGCCACCAATGCTGAGGAAATGGAGACAGTGATCGTCAGAGACGCTTTCGCAGAACATGTCCCGACGGCTTCAATGAAGCTCTACCTATTGGCATTCACAGTCAGGGCAACCGTTCCAACGAAATCAGTCTTTACTGTACGTTGATCTCATAGACAGGTACACCGAAGCAACGCGCAGTCGCAGTGTCGAAGACAATTTACATTTTCCCTCCACAATTTCTACAAGCCCGACACCTTCGATTACAGTCTCCATCTGCATGAACTGATTTGAATTCCCGCCAATATACCTCCAGTAGCGTCCTCCACAACCTCCCTTAGGATTTAGCGGAGAGGCCTTCCCCGCCCCGAGATCCGACCCACAGTTCCGGCTTCGTCCTCTCCGCACGCATATTACTAACAGACCGAATCCAGAATCCATGATCGCCGCTGGAGAGACCTTCTCTCAGGCACTCAAGCAGAGGCAGCAACATCAACCTCCTACCTCCGATGATACGGAGGCATGGCTCCCCGACGTTCGTGCACCTCCGGCAGCTGGCATCAGAACCTGAAGCGCGGGACCAGACGGTGTGATCCATATGTTTATGCGCGCAGCGCCCAACATATTTGTCAGAGAAGGGCTTCCATCGTTCGACATGCTTCACTACGGCTTCGCGAACAGTCTCAGGGACGGGGATTGTCGCTTCGTCGCCTGTCGAGTCCATGCTTACTCCGTGTATTTCCACAATGAACATATGCGCCCGGAACGTATTGTGGTCCTGGACTGAGCTTTCTATAATTTCCACGCTTGGAGACCGCGATGGGAGAGTGGAAGGAGGACCTGGTATCGCAGACGATGGAGACGTGGGGACCGCCGACGTGAAGACTGGTGGTCGGAGAGCTCCTGTGGACACTGCAGGAGGGTTTGCTGGCGAAGTTGAGGCTGGTGGCTGAAGAGTTCCTGTGGATACGGCAGGACCGTTTGCCGCCGACCTAGCCACTAGAGAAGGGAAAGAGCCCTCTCGAAACAGCTGGAGTCTCGCCTCCAGTGCCTGGATGCGGTGCCCGTAAGTGATTATGGCCGTTTCATTGGCGACCATCCGGCCATGCATGAACTGCAGATGACCGAGCAAGGCGGACATCTCGCTCTGTACGTGTTGGAGCGCATTCCGTAAACGAGTCATGTCTTCGGAGTGTTGCCTGTTCTGATTGTCAATGGTATGAAGATAGAGATAGAAAGAGAGGTCCACAAACTGTTCTACATGGCCCATCTGTCGACGCAATTGCCCATTTTCATGCTGAAGCTGAGTATTGGATTGCTGCGTGATTCAGCTGCGACTCCAATGTTTACGTGACTGTCTGCATTGACGAACCTGTATTTGATTTATTGTAGCCACCATGTCGGAGATCTTTTGGTTCAACACGGTGATTTCTCGCGAGGACGAGCTCGAAAAGTCGTCTCCGGGAGGGACTACGTTTTCGGATGCCATGGCACCGTATACCAACAGCAAGACTGCTATCAAACGGTTGTGATTCTAAATGAGCGGATGGAGTGCCAAGGGTGGGGGTGGAGGTGGAGAGTAACGGTTGGCGGTAGGTCTAAAGTGACACGTACCGTGCGGTAGGTTATATATCGGTGACTAAGGGCGGTGAGGAGAAGAATTGCCACAATCATCGGCGTGTGAAGAAGATCAAACTCCTCTCACCGCCCCGGCTCCGTCACTTCTCGCTGCAATTTCCCACTCTCACTTTCATCACGGATCGTTCACCGCAACTCCGGCTGGATCTATGTCTCCCTAAATCCGGAAAATCTTATTTTAGGGCGGGCCTAAGTCGAACCTCTATTCTACTCTTGTTCTATACAAAGAATTCAGGCACTCTATTCGGGCGCTTTCCTTTCCTGTGCAAACACCAGACGTTACTGACACCCCAATTGAGAGCGAGGAGTCGGTCGGACAGACACGGAGGCAAGTCACTGCCTTTGAGCCCAGTTTTGATGATGTCTGTCATTGTCATGTAATGTACGTTTACTTACCAGCGAGCATCACAGTTCACGTGTCCAAGCAGAACTTGAGAAGAGTCCCTCGCAGGCAGACGTAGTGAGGGATAAACATCTCGATACATCCCGTGAGGCTGCCGAACTGCGCACACAGAGACAACGCACGATAGTGAGAAAGGCCGCCAGAATCGCCAAGGAAAAAAGGAGCGACTGCGAGACTATTCTTTTGGTACAATGAGACCGAAGGCGAGCACAGGAGCCTCTTGGGACGATATCGGGTCGCAGGCGTCCATTTATATTGAGCAAGATGACAACTCACGACTCTACTCTTCCGATCGGAGTTCTAAGCCCTGCCAGGATGATGGCGAGTCGCGGCCGTCTAGTCCCACTGGCGATTCCATCTACTTGCACGCTTTGACTCCTACCGAGGATGACAACAACTCGCAACCGTTGACGTCCGGGAAACAGAAAAGAGGCCGAGACGACGAAGTTGAGCCCAGGACTTCACCAGCCGAGAAGAAGACAAAACTCGAAAGTGACGCCGGTACCCAAATGAGACATGGGCTACCGTACACACAAATGGAGGAGGCCATGAACAAGCCCAGTCAGAAGAGATCCATGGTGAGGAATCATATACATTCGGTTTGGCGGTTCACTGCTGACATAGTCTAGCTCGATGGCGAGAGAGAATCAGTGTCAGCTATCGTCGCGGACTGCCAACGCAAACATCTGGAAGAGAGAAGAGACACACAAGCGCACGTGAGGCATCTGGGAAAGAAGGTGCAAGACGTGCAGGCCCAGTACTCGCAAGTCCAGCATATCTTGAAAGCCAAAGACGCAGAGCCGGAGGTGCTGCGTCTAGGGATTACGGAAAGAGCGGGATTAGAGGTGATCACAAAGAACAGCTCGGAAGAACAGGTCAAGACACTCAGATCCATGCTGGTGAAAAGTGATAAGAGATCAAGCAGACTCAGCCACAAGCTCAGGGTCGTTAACGGACGGCTCACGGCCAGCGAACAGGGAGAGCGCAGGCTTCGACTGGACAAGCAAGTGTTGCAGGGTCAGCTCGACGGAAGCGAGTTTACAGTTAACATGTACGTGGATCAGCTTCAGGGGACCGAAGGATGCGTCGATGAACGCGATCACGAAATGGATACCATTGCGGAAGAAAATGCTGAGCTTAAGGAAAAAGCCGATAGTCTTCAGGAAAGAGTTAATACTCTTGAGGAGGAACTGAAAGCGAAGACGGACCACCTTGCTGATGTCCAGAGCCAGTATGCCAGTGCCCGCGACGAGACGAGGAATGCCGTACGCGAGGGCATGAGCTTGCTCGAGAACTTCACCCGTGCCGTCTTTGGAGACACGCAATTTCTCAATTTCATGGAGAGGGTGTTTCGGACCTCGGATTGGAATGAACTCGTCGATGGCACGCTTGGATAGGCGGGGACAGTACCGTTAGCGATGCATTCACCTGGACACAGTATATTTAGCTGCGTCCTCGGATGCTCGCGCTAGTATCCATGTCAAGATGCGCAGGTTGCAGCTCTCCTTCAGTTTATTTAGATATTGAATATTCGCCCCTTGCAAGCCATCTACCTACTGCAGTGATCTCTACCTAGGCATCACACGAGTCTTCATTTATAAGCCACATCTCTCAAGTGCAAGACCACTCCACCCACACCCGCAATACCCATCTAAGCCGAAATCCCCAACTCCTTGTAGAACGCCTCCGTGCTCGGCGGACGACCTAGGAACTCCTCCAGCAGACTCATCTCCTCTCTGCTCCCGCCGCGCTCCAGGACCGTGTGCCTGTACCTGCGACCCTCCTTCCCGTTCATGGGATCCGACTTGAAGACGGTGTAAAACATGTCTGCGGAGTAGACCTGCGAGGAGAGGTAGCCGTAGTAACTAGACCACGGGGTTAGCACTGCCATGACACAGGGGATAGAATAATAACGAAAAACACTCACCCTGCATCATACCCCCCAATCAAATGCCCAAACGTCGCCTGCCCATTCGCCCACTGCCACTTCTTCTCCCCCTCGGCCCCCGACAACACCTCCGGCCCATCCAGCTGCGCAATCTCCTTCCTCAGCTTATTATACGTCGTCGTGATATCCAGCTTCTCAATGTCCTCGTGGCTCGCAGGCTCATGCACCGTCATGTCGAAGGTGCCGAAGTGCAGCTGCCGGAGGTTGAACAGCGCGTCGTTGACATGCTTGGTGTTGATCAGGCTGGTGATGTACTCGTCGGGGATCTGCTGCGAGGGCTTCTGGGCACCGCCAGACGACTCCTTGTACGCGGCCTCGTATTCGGGGGAGAGGTACGAGTAGTGGTGGGAGAGGGAGCGCAGTTGTGCGGGCGTCCAGCACCAGTTCTCCAGCATCTGGCTGGGCGCCTCGACGAAGTCGCGGACGGTGTTGGTGCCGTGGAAGCGGGCGTACGTGGTCCGCGAGACGAGGTCGTGGATGCCGTGGCCGAGTTCGTGGAAGAGGGTGACCACCTCGTCGTGCTTCAGCAACGAGGGCTTCTTGGCCGTGGGTTTTGAAAAATTGCACACGAGCGCGGTGGCGGGGTAGCGGCGCTTTCCGTTCTCCTGGATGAAGCCGGGTTGGAGGTTGAAGTTGGCAGCATGGCCATACTTGCCCTCTCTGGGGAACAGATCCAGGTACAGGTAGCCGATGAATCCAGAGCCTTCGCCCTCGTCATCCCAGACGCTGAAGACCTGGACGTCCTCATGCCAAACGATATCCGAGCCACTACCGCCCTCAGCAAGAGCATCGCGGTCCTTGCCCACAATCTCGACGAAGGCCATACCGAAAAGTTCCTCGAAGATCTTCAACATGCCCTGGATCGTGGTGGAAAGAGGGAAGTACTCGGCGATCTTCTGCTGATCCAGCGAGTAATCCTTCTCCAGCATCAACCGATCATAGTACCGGTGGTCCCACAGGAAGTAGTGCGAATCCGAGCCATCGTTGATACCCCGCTGCTTCAAATCCTGCTTCTTCAAATCGATCAGTTTCTCGATCTCCGCCTTACCACCGGGCGCAAGGCGGGTCCTCAGATCCGACAGAAAGTCATCCACCGTCTTGGGCGTCTTGGCCATCTTATCCTCGATCCTGAACTCGGCGTGGTTGTTGTAACCCAAGATCCGCGCGGCTTCGTCTCGCAGAAGAATCGCTTCCTGAAACAGGGGCACATTCTGGTTGCATTTATTCTCATTCTCCACAAACACGCGCTTGCGCGTCTCCGCATTCGTCGCGTACTTGAGCGTGGGGAAGAGGTCTGGATACTTGAACGTGAGCCACACCTTGCCCGCATTCTCGCCCTCTCCCTTCTTCAACGACGAGACAAGATCCTCGGGCACGCCATCCAGCTCCTCGGGCGTAAACCAGATCCCGCCATTCTCCTCATTGAGGTTCTTCTGGAACTGAATGCTCAGCTCGCTGAGCCTCTTCTTGATCTCCTTGAACCGGTCGCGCTTCGGGCCCGCCGGAACGCCCAACCCATTCCGAATATACGACTTGTGGTCCTTCTCCAGCAGCCGCTGGGACTCCGGGTCCAGCTCCTCCTTCTTCTTGGCCACGGCGTCGACGAGCCTGAACACGTCCTCGCGCATGCTCGACTCGATGCCGAAGTCGTCGAGCAGCTTCTCCGCCTCGGTGGACGCATCGCGCAGCTTCTGATCCGTCGACACGGCCTGGTAGAACCCGATGATGTGCGTCTCCAGCGCCATCTTGTTGTCGTCGTGGGCCACGGGCAGGAGCGTGTTCTTGAACGTGGCCGTCTCGGGAGTCAATGCCTTGACGATGTGGTCCTGCACGCCTCGGGATCGCTCAATCTGCACAACCGTCAGCTCCCACGCAAGTAAAATGGCCCAGGCGACCAATTCCCCGAATGCGTCAGCCACTTACAATCCTCTTCGTGTCCTCAATCAAGCTCTCCGGGGTCGCCGTGAACTTCGGCGGAAGCTGCGGCGGGGTCCTGTATCTTTCGGGCGCCATACTGCTATTCACCAGCAAGGACTGCGGGCTCGTGGAAAAGGGTCTGGACGCGGGTCGCAGGAAGCGGAAGAGAGCTGGGGCGCGGGGAGCGAAGCGGAGAGACGCCAGGGTGGCGGAGATGGCGACGAAGAGGACGAGGGCTAGGAGGTAGAGCTTTGGGATGCGTAGGCGCGCCAGGGTGAGTGAGATGGGCCGAATCTAAGTGGTCATTGAATGATGGTTGAGTGGTGGGGACAGGTAAGCTGTTTGCTATTATTGAGGGGAGCTGATGGCCCGAGGGCTGGATTGGATGCGGCTGGTCCGGGCGCCAGCTCGGAGGTTCGCTGGGGTCGAGCTAGGACGGAGATGGACTAGCGCAAATGCTTCTTGGGACGTCACACCATGAGGATCTCAGACACTGGGAGTTTATGGCAATGCGCCGTCTCTTTGCATGGTGATTATTACATCCTCATGTGGTACTACTGGACTTAACTACTCATACTGCCTCAATTTACGATTTTACGATTAGTCGTGGTAATTGCCCTTCTCACCATCATGACCGTGGGAACCGCAGACCAGGTCGGGTGTGCTTCCAGCTCCGTAGCGCTCTCAACCCTTCATCTGCTTGATCGGCAATCCAAGAATGCCGTCAGCTACGCATGTTGTCAGCATGAGGCATAGATGTCGGACTCAACCGTGAGCGGACCTACCCTTCACGCTGCAAGTCCTCAGGAGACAACCCCCTAGTAGACCAGCTACAACGGCGAACCCAACCTCCACCTCCTTCTGGTAGCCGTACTCAAACCGCCACATGCGGCTTCACAGCCTCTGCTCCCTCCTCATGTGACTCTCTCCTCTCATCTACCCGGCTTGGCCAAACGGCACCTCCAGAATTCCTACTCCCGCTCGAACTCAGACTCGCCGGCACTGTGATGAAGCCACCCCACAGCGGACTTGCATTCCCCCTATTCCCACCCTCCCCCTTCCGCTCCCCCTTCTCCGCATGGAAAAACTCCATACTCCGCACCGTCCTCCTACCCTCCCTCTCCGCCGTCCCTCCTCCCTCCC